>CALNXK010000231.1:0-217500 GCA_942486035.1 Porites lobata
ATGTTGGCTGGTTCAGTTACATGTGCTATAGACCACATATTAAGCAATGGCATATCCTAATATATTTATATGAGACATTGTACTTGGGAACTTCTTGCACCATTAATGATGTTTACTGTGGGGAGAAAGGTCTTTTAGGCTTTCCATTTCTTACTAAATCTCGGCAAAAGAGCATTTTTCTTACCCCGTTTATTAACCAACTTCCTTATAACAAAACTTGTCCGAGTCTATGTAACAGGGGAATCCTTTGTGAGGTACATTTAAATCTGTGAACTTTTAAGTAGTTTAATGCATTCTCTGTGCGAAAGTGAAAACATTCTTATATGAGGAAAGCCTATTGCAGCATAGCTAAAGAAATATTGTTTCCCTTCTTCCCAGATCATTACTCAAAAACTTTTTTTATGTGCAGGTTTTGTTTAGTTCCTTTTGTAAGCCTTTTCAAGTCAGTGGTGCTTGTAAAGGCCACATTGTTAGTAGAGGAGGCTGTTTAGGAAACCCAGCAAACATAACAGTTAGAAACGATGGTGCTTTTAGGTAATGTTGGAAGCTCCCTGATGGCGGAAACCTTTGTTTCTTATTGTTAAGTATCCTCCCTCCATATTGCCAAATTACAACTTTGTAGGTACGATTCTTGGAGAACCTGTTTGCAAGTTGATGACAATAGAAATTCCACAGTAAACAAGTAAACAAGAGCACTTAGGCCAAAAAAGTTTGTTTTATTTTTGTCATGGCTTGCAAATTACAAACATTAAAGTATTGTGTTCTTGACTTGTGTTTCATATAATGCGATGACAAGCCAACTTAAAATATTAATAAAATTTTGGTGAACACTGAAGCTACATTTCGCTAAGTTTTTGAGAAGTCATCCATTACACTTGACTGACGCTTTACTTGCAAGCAATGAACTAGTGTTTGTCAACAACACCTATCATGTGTTAAAGTGTTGACATTTTGCATAATAAAGCTTAACATACCAAATCATTGAACCTGTCCCTTTTTGTTATATAAGACAGTGTTTGTATCTTCGCAGCAGGTCACTAAATATTGAATGGGTTTTTTTGGCCTGCCACCATTAAACACCATTTGCGCATTTCACATTTGTCTTTTCTCGATAATCATGGCGTCACAAACATGTGACCGCAATTACAAACCCTAATAAACTTTAAGGACGTTACATGATTTTCACTATGACTTATATTGGTTGGGAAAAACTACAACAACATTGCTTCAATTCAGAAAAACTTAGTTTTTCAGTGAAGGGATGGGGTCTAAAATGACTAAAATCAGAGCATGGGGCGTGCCTTACAAAAGAACAGGTAGTTTTCTAAACTTTCTACATACACTTAGTAGGAGTGTCATTTTTGGGCCTAACATTTATCATCTTTTGCCGGACAGTTGCAACAATTCCACCGCTGGTACTTTTTTACATCAGTACTATTTTTAATTTTCTCCAGCCAAAGCTGATTTTTATGGCTTGCACTCTTTCCTTTTACCAATAATTAATTTTCCACAGCTACTTGAATGTCAACTAGGCAAACTAGTTAGTACAAAGTTTAATAATAGATGTCATATCTAGGGTAATATTAAAAGCATAAAATTTACACTTCCAGACTTCTCTTTTACTTGGAGTGGCTTTTAAATCAGTACACAACCTAAAACCCAAAAAAAAAAGAAGTGAAATTCAATACTATTCTTATGTTTACATAAAAAAAAACACATTGGGCATTGAACACATTATTAGGATTTAATACAAACACATGAAACTTGAATGAGATGATTGTTATTTTGAAAAAAAAAAAAAAAACAACACTCAGCTCATGGGCATGGGAAAGATTAGTGTGTTGCTTTTTTCTTGACAGAGCACCTATGGGGTCAGGGGGGAAGGGGGGCTCTGGGGTTGCCTCTCCGTGGGGGTTTGTTACTATTTACTTGTTAGTCAATTAACATGCGCTTTGGACAGATCTTCTGATTTTTTAAACGTCAAGCTAGGGGAAAGACATTTGGCTAGACTTACACATGGAACCACTTTTGGCAGTTGTCACAGCTCACCCAGGACACTTCTTTTTTGAACGTCTTGCTTTCTTTGCGGGGAGATTCACTCTTGCAATCTTGGCAGACATCTGATTAACATAACATAATTAATGTTTTTAATTAAGCACAGTCAATGTAAAAAGCATGATGTCCCTTACTCTACACAATAACATTTTGCATCTAGTTAACAGGTTTCCATGCTGGGTCTCCACGATGCTAACAACTTGGGCAGTATTGTTTTATACATACCTGAATCATCTGTTTTTTTTTCAGCCCTTGTTCTCTTTAGAACCCCCACAGAACCTTCAGCACAGTTGAACAGGGTTCTCCTAGCGACCGGCACATCAACTATAAAACCGACAATTAGGATTAGAGGTGGTTATACATCAAACCACGGTAAAGGTTGTCATTATTACAGCTCCTAAATGTAAATTGAATTTCGAATGATAACACTGGATAACAATATTTCTACCCATTTGTCGTCTGTATCAATAATACATCTTTCCTCCATATTTTTAACAGGAAAGAAAGGATTATCATCCCTTTTCTTTTTCCTACTTAAGTGTCAGGAGCATAGCCAGCCTAATAAACCTGTAGCCTGGGACCTACAAATGTTTGGTTTGATCACTCTACCTCTTGTTGTAAATTAATCTCAACAGAATAAGAGGTTAAAGAGTGTTGGTGAGGACCAACCAGTAAGCAAGTAAATTTTTGTTGTCAGCTTTAGTTTGTAAAAGATGCAAGACATAAAGTCCTCCCTTACAAAAAGGGCCTGCTAAGAAAAAGGAATATATCTGTTTTCATTTTTTGGTCACATGATTATGTTTTCCCCTTTTTTTCCAAACAATGCAAAACTTATCCCATCATCTCACCCTCAGCTAGCTTCAAATAATGGCCTTCATGTGTCAAAAGTGTACATTTTCCGATTTATACTCATGATAAATAGTTTGTCAATATAGTTCAAATGTCAGTCAGTGTTTGAGAAACAATGATTTTCATTGGCTGGACAAAATGATGTTGAATACTACATACCTGAGTCAGTTCTGCTTATGCTTGGAGTTGCTTCCTTCCATGCACAAGCACCTGCAGTCTCAGCTGAATCTACAGTAAAAATAAAACTTGTAATTATGTGAATGTTAATTTCACCAACAATAAAAATATTTTTCAATAAATTGCCTGGATACATTAGTAAATCAGAAGTCTGACCAGAGAAAGGTTTACTGGTTTAACCAACTGTAAAGCAGCAGTCGAAACCACTATCAATCAAACAAATTCACAACTTTACTTTTCTGTCTGGGACTCATGAGATATTACATATGTCATAATATGTTCAAACTCAAGTGGAACTAGGAGCTGAGTTGTTTCAATGTTGCATGCTAACATTCAGACCACTTGAAAATATTTTTAGAAAATGGAAGTTGTCAAGTGTCTGTGCATGCATTACACTGCAATACTGACAATGGCAGAAAGCCAAACAGCAAACGAGAATTCAGAAATTTATAGCAAAAAAGCAAGTGGAGTAATTTGAATAAGAACATCAAGGTAAACAGGTAAAGAGGAAAAATTTACCTGAATTCCTAGTAAAAGAATTTGCTTTTGCTGCTACTGTTGATGTTGTTGTGGCTGTTGATGTTGTTTTGGCTGTTGATGTTGTTGTGGCTGTTGATGCCTCAGCTAAAATTAATTTATTAATATATTAACAGTCAAATTAAATTCTAACAGTAATTTTAGTTTTCTTAAAAACATTGACCGAACTGAAAATGATCATTTTCTTATTTCCTAACACTTATGAAACAACTCACGAAAAGTTTTTAACCCCCCCCTCAACACAATTAATTGACAAGTTGTGACGGGTTAACTTTTCTTTCACATTTGAGAAGATCAGAGGATGACAAGTGTATAACACTGCATTTCGTCAAACACTTAGATGTAATCAAAAGGGTGATATTAATAACCTTTAATGACTGTTAAAATCATTTTTACCTCGCACATGCAGGGTTCTTCTTTTTTCCATCCTAAGACCAGCCATCACTCCCTTAAGCAAAGCAACAAGTGGTAATAAAGTAAATTTAGCAAAATGAAACCATTATTCAACAATGAACAGAACATTATTTGCTACAGAAGGAAATACCTCAGTAAGGCAAAAAAAAACTTAGGTGTCTAAAAAAACAGAAATCATTCAATAATTAAATGACTGGTTATGGGACATGACTCAAAATCATATATAACACAGGTGCCTACCTCACGAAACAGCTTTCTCCGTTGTGGTGTTAAAACAGAATAGCGCAAACTTGACACAGGTGACATTTCCTGGGAAAAGAATTAAAGTACATGCTCAGGAGAAAGCTTGTTACGGTGATCTGCCTGAATTAATGATTGTTGTGAGCTGTTCTCAGTGCAACAGAACTTACAATATGGTTGCAGCAATTTGGAAAACGGTTCTCAATACTCTGACCATCTGTTTGACCACTACAAAACACATGAATTAACTGGCCATGAAAAGTCAGTCTTTTGCCAGTTGCATGTACATTTACAAGTATTCCGTTAGTATTGTTTTTTAAAAGCTATTTGACAACAATAAATTAAAAATGCTTCCATAATACTAAAATCATCAACAGTTCAATCAATATATAAACAATGAACTAACCTGCACCAGCCTCTCTCCAACATAAAGGGGCGAGCTAGCAGTTGCTGCTGAGGAATCGTCTTCATCTGACTCACTGTCTACTCAAAATTAAAAAGCCAAGAATAGGTGATCTTTTATTTTGCAACAACCTGACAAAGTGTGGCTCATTTGAGCCTTTAACAAAAAGAAATTGATTACATTGTCCTAAGTTAAACTGAAGTTCCAAAAACATTAAATAATTTTATTCCAAATATTAAGACATCATGCCTTAAATTTTTCTTGCTCACAATCACAATCCAACATTTCCAAAATTCAGTTACCATGACAGTTAACAATTATCAGATTTGACATACATCTGCTATTAATTATATTTACAATAATGCATGAGTGTCAAACAGTCTTACCTTGATCAAACTCAAATAATTTTTGAGCCGTTTCCGAAATTTTCCTTTGAAGTTCTTCTGTCAGTATTTCTGAGTCTTCAGTAGCTACTGCTGTATCTGTTTCCTCTTCTGCCTCTTCTTTTTCAGCTTCTTCCTTTCTCACTCCACATGCTAGGTAAATACATTTTTAAGAGCAAAAAATACAAAATTCATTTAGAGCAATTAAAGTACTTGGTAGCTTCTGCGTATGACTTGGGAATGATTTTCAGCAAGTGTGAATAAACACACACTAAAAGTAATTGCAGAACCCTTAAACATCGTACCACATCATATTGACTAGACAGCACTTATTGAAGCATGTAATTTCCAAAAACAAAAACTCAATTGCTCTTACCGGCATCGATGTGTTCAACCAATTTCTTGTTAAGACAACATTTTGGAATCTTGTAGCCCTTTACTGTTTTTGATTTGTCAGTTTTCCTTCTTACATCCTGAATTGAGGCACTCTGGTCTGTTGCAAAGAGAATTGCTGATTTTGCCTTGAGTGGATCGCACACTTTCTCAATCTCCTGGGCTACCTCCTGCAAAAACAAGAGAATTACATGCAATTCAAAATCTTTGAAAACCGGAGAACACCTATGATGAAAAAGAACTCTAAGAATCTGCAGGAATGTATTGTTGAAGTTTGTAATATTTCTCAAACAATATATTTAATTGCTGGTTCCAGCCAACATAGGTTCCCTCAAGCCTTAACAGCATGCAAACTTTGGGGTATGTTTTTAATCAGTGACTGTTACATCTGAACAGAATACTTACTATGCTTTTTAAACTGGTGAAAGTAGCAAATTCTCGTATGGGTATGGCAATGGCAGGAACAAATTCTCCTCCAGCTGCTACACTCACGCACGGGTTTAGCCATGACAAGACCTGTAAGACCAGTAAACAAAACTTTGTTTAGTAAAATGTCTTTTCTACATAAGACAATCTTATATATGCAAAATGTTGCTATACAATATGTTACTTTCTACAATTTAAATACGAAGAAGGTAAAAGTTGGCGACTGCCTAAGACCACCTACAAACTGTGATGTTTCTAGTTTGGCTGTTATTTCTGCCTCAAGGCGCTTCCAGAAGGGACAATGCTGTTGTTGCATTGTCCTTCCAGAAGAGGCCAAAACTCTTAGGGCTTGCATCGTGTCTGGATTTTCACCAGCTATTTGATGGAGCTGTGAGAACAAGTGAAGAGAAAGGCATATAAGCCGAGCAAATATTAAATGTAAGAATATACATCCCAAGCAAAGAAATGCAGGTTAATCTTATATGAAGTAGAGTAAAAACCTGCAACTAAGAACCTAAAAATTAAGAACCTGTTAGCCTAAAATTGGTCATTTATACCCCTATAAACAAGAACCTATTTAGCCTAAGAAATTTAAAACAGGTTCTTATTGTCGAAAATCATACTAAGCAAAAAAAGCAGATTGCCATTGTTGTAAAAATGTTTTTTAAAGAAAAATGAGTGCAAGATATGTAGACTTACAAAGCATACTAACTACTTTTTCTCCAGGATTAAGAACCCATTTTAAGAACCTAAATAGCCTAAAATTCTGTTAACTACTATCTATATAAGAACCTGTTTAGGCTAACTCCTAAAAATGTAGGTTCTTAGTTGCGGGTTTTTACTGTAATCTCAACTGAATTTTAAGTTGCGGTAATCAGTAGACTATAATAAATTTATTTTAGTTACGTAGGATTGGTCTTGTTAATGCTGTGTTGCACAATTTTGTTAAGTGAAAAAGTAAAGTGAAGATGCCGGACAAGCTCATAGTTGATTCTGTATACGCATGTAGACTATCTGGACATTTAACCTTTAGGACACCCGGCCTACTTTTCTTAGAACCTAATTAGCCTTAAATGCTAGAAACCTTTTGATATGTCAACTAATCAGCTATTTGAAGAAACAAAGTGGGTAAAATTAGTGCAGTTACATTGTCATCATGAGATGATAAAATTTAAAGGTGCTTAGCACTTGCAACATCTAAAACTTGATTGACCAAGACTTAGAATAAACAATATTATTAAACCCTACATAGTGGCCTGTCCCCTCTTCCTTATCAACAATCAACATAAACCATACGTACATGTAAGACACAGTGCACTACTGCCAAACAAGCAAACAAACACTATGCAAAATTATACTTACAACAATGTAAGTATACACTAGGTTTGCTGTCCCTTTATGCCATCTTGGCTGCTGATCAGGGACAAGTTTAATAAGTGTATCTCGCAGAATGTCCACTAGGGCATCTTTTCTCCCATTGCAGTTCAGCCACCTTGGGAGGAACAGCATTGTCCAAGCCACCAAAAATCCCTATGTCATTGAATACAAACGTTCAGGTTACAGAAATATTGTCAACATGTGCTCGTAACTACAAAACTACACACTCACATACAGCTTGCAAATGTTGACCATAACGCATGGCCTCTGCACTGAATTACATCATTTTGTAATCCACTGTGCACTTCTGATAATTAAAAATCTATCATAGCTATCTTAATGAAGTGGCCAGCCATCTAAGAGATAGGAGGGGCTTTCAGTAGCAAACAAAACCACGACCCCAAGTGATATGCAAATAAAATCAAGTATTACTTTGTTGCTTGTGACCAGGTCCTTCAGACCTTGCTGCAAGGTGGACTCGTCCTGTTTGTTAAACTGTGAATCCTTTACATAGTCCAATCTTATGATTCTGCCATATATTCTAACAATAGTGTCTGAGACAAGTTCATAACTAATGAGGAAAATGATGCAAAAAATCTCATTCAGGGCATGGATGAGTGTGAATGTTATCAGCTTTTGATTACAAAAATTGTGTCCCATGCAGTAATGCAATATGGTCAGTGAAAATCTTCCTTCAATAACATAGTAATTATTACTATGTTGGCACAAGATTGTCTTTATATTGAACAATTTTTCATGTTAGAGAAACATTTACAGTTGTGGAGGCCTGAAACGACTTTATCTCTCCCACAATCATAGGATAGCTGGCCGATAGCTGGACGAGTGTCAGAGCAAAATTTTGTTGAATGCAATCTTGGAATCCTCACACAACTTTGATAACGGGGGAGGGGACATGAATTGAACCCTACTTTAATCCTTAACGGTTACAGTGTACAAAGTATTTTTGCTTGGTTGAGGCACAACATGGCATGAACTGGCATAGCATAACATAACTTATTGCATGAACAAAAAACACAATTTACATAATAATACTAAAATCACCTTGCACATTCAGCAGAGTTTGTCGACATTATTACGCTGCCCTTAGGGCTGCTCAGGCCACTTTTCATCGAGCCCTGGGGCAACCCACTTTGAACTTGGAGAAGAAATTCTGCCAGTGAGTTTGTTAGCACAGGGTCGTCGAGGCAACATGTCAGAGTGGTGCTCTGCATGGCATGCATTATCACCTTTCTGAAGACAAAAAGATGCAAGCATTAACATTTTTATGCATATATTTCGAGTATTTTCTTGTGAACATTTACGTCGAGTAAAAATACATTTTATTCCATCCCTATGCCTCTATGGTGAAAGGTCAACATGATAACAAGTTCAAGCCTATAGGCTTCAGGATGGTTGCAATAGCATGAGTTATGTAGTGATTACGACAAATGATAAATAATATTGTAGATCATCTTGCATACTTTCCTTGTGTATTGAATATCAGTAGGACTTCAGTGACTTTTATTAACCTTTTCACGTAAACTCCATTATAAAACAAAGTTAACTTTGTATCCTATTTTCCAAATAACCCATATCTCTAATAGTATTGTAGTGCATTATCTTAAGAAACTTACAAAGATGTGCGCTGACATTCTGATCCCCCAGAACACAGCAAGGGATGCGACGCCTGTCTATTCCTTGTCCTTTTGCAAGAATTTGCAATGTAAGGCTTTTTCCAACATTTCTTTCGTTGGAACATACCACTCCAATGCTACTTTGATCTGTGCAAACAATAAAAATATAGCAGTATCTAAGTATGGACACTTCACAGGAAAACATGTTCTTATTGGGTGCCAACATGATATGCTTCCTTGCCAAACATTTGGGGGCAGCTAAATGGTGAATGGGAAACCTTTGATGCATTACACCTACTGGATCCGGAGGTGCATGTAGCCACAATCTCAATCATCTAAGTTTGTAAATCCTTAGACAGTCAGATATACAGGGGTTGCAGTTGCTCTCATTCTTAATATCAAAAGCATATCAAAACCTTTAAGCACAGCAACAGTTAATTTTTTAAAGCACTCTTTTGAGCTCTAAGATTCCAAAAAAAAGATTCTCTCAAAAACAAAAAAATTGTTAAACTAGAATCGGGCATGAAAAGTAAAACAAGCTGCACCCCTCCTCTTTCAATTCCCTCTTTAATGATGTCAGTAGTTTTGTTAACATTAAATCCTGCATGTTCGCGCAAACCAACACTCCAGTTTTAATTTGAAGATTGTAATCGTCCAATTGACCACTCCAGAAAATACCATAAGATACCAGAAACTGCTCTCTGTTTGTCATCCCGAAATCTTACATTAACCAGCGTTTTCAGTTTCTCGTGTGAATTAAAACGGCCCCAACAGAAACTGAAAGCAATACTTATGCATAATTTTGAGGTGACAAACAAAGAGCATTAACATTATCGTATCTTATGGTATTTTCTGGAGTGGTCAATGCAGGTAGCCTGGTAGTTGTTCTTACCCGAAAAGTCTTCTCCTAGTCTTGTGAGCACCGCCTTCACTCCACTCCAAATTACAAATGCGGTGGACAGTACAAATGCTGTTGCATTTTTTCTGAAATGAGCTGATAGCTCCAAATACCTTCATGAATTAACAACAAAACATGGTTGTTGTGGAACATGTAAGTCATTCATACGATATTTCGTCAAATAAGACAAAGGGTTTGATATCATAGATTTACCTTGGCAAGCATTTAATTTTAGAAATCTATGTACATTTTGAATGCAACTGCAACTGCATCTTCATTTGCATTTGTTTGTTTGCTTGCTTTTTTTTTAAACTCTGGGAAGTTTTTACGCTTTTTTTTGGAAAAAGTTGTGTACGCTGCCCAGCACACAGATATTGCATTGGAATCAATACCTGTCAACGTCACCTACTCTCTGGTTAATCCTAAACTTTATTATTCACAGTAATGACAAAGGGGAAATTGTGAGTAGGACAGACTACCCTTTATAAACCATTCTAACCCCAATCTACAATCAAGCTTGCACAACAGAGGCTGCAACAATATGGTGCAAGGAAAACATTTGCTGCAGGGGAAATTCACCCTTACAAGGCATGTTCATTGATATTACTGACAATAAAGAAATTCG
The DNA here is from genome assembly GCA_942486035.1 of Porites lobata. Lineage (NCBI taxonomy): Eukaryota > Metazoa > Cnidaria > Anthozoa > Scleractinia > Poritidae > Porites > Porites lobata. Next base: position 10,412 of record CALNXK010000231.1, read on the forward strand.
CAGTCCACCCAAGAAACAAAAGGATATATACCTTTTAGTCACTGACTTTACAACATCGCGCTCTAAAACGTGGGGCATTATAACTGTTGAAAAGGTCGTCAGGGATGCATCTGACAGGAAATGAGTATGGCGTGTTGGAGGCAATATTTTTCCATTCTGCACATGAAGCTAAACAAAAAAAAAGTCAATTTTTTTGGTATTGTTGCCATTTTCATATATGGTATGACCTACTCCACACATGTCAATTTCTAAGTACAATAAAAATTATGTATGGGAAGTACTAGGTACTTTCCAATATTTCACCCGGAAGTTCATAAGATTATTAATAATAAAGTAAAATTAAGAATTTCATTGGTATTTAGATTCTCTGATAGAAGGAAATTAGAAAATAAGAGTGGATAGTTTAGATGGGATCTATTTGATAGAGCTATTGGGCCTGTGTCCTCTTGATTTACTAGAAAAAGAACTTCTGTAGATTTTAACTCCAACCTCCAAGCCTACAAATGTACAATAATTATTATTGGTTTTCAAATCATAAATACTTACATCAGGCGATAGAATCCAATAAGTTCCTGACTGAAATCCGAAGTGGTCTGAATGGAAGAAGACCCGTTTATCACGGTCGGGATCGGAAAGAGCGTCCTCCTTCAGCGAGGAATAATAGTCTGCGAGAGTATTCGTAGCTATATTCCCCGCTAAATTAAATGTCCCGCCACCAAACCTTCTGCGTAGCTGTTCAAGGAAGCGGTGCCTCGAATCGAAAGCACTCGCGGATAACACAACCGTCCTGCAAAAGAGAAATTCATTTCCAAATTTCCTCTCTGACACATTTAAAATCGCGGTTAAAAAAATGCATTTAGATTCTAAGACGAGATTCTAAGACGAGATTCGAAGATTTGCTCGCGCGTTAGATCATTTTGGCGGGAAAGGGTGTTGCACTGGTTTTACTACGAGTTCTGGCGAAAACAAGATATCAAATCTTGGAAGTTTTATCATTTTGCGATGGGGAAAGCGCGAAACCTCCTTCATTAAAGATCACAGTGCTAAATTTTGTAGTGAAATATGGTAAAATGACGCTTTCCGGGAAGTATGTATTTTGAAAATACACGAAAACACTTTTAACGCAAATCTCTTAGTCGTCCAGGCGTGCAGGGCACCGCGCGGGTTATTCTGGGAAGTTGACACCTACTCTTTTCCCAGAGTCCTCGTCTTCATTGTGTTCAACAGGGGAAATGGCAAGCGATGTTGGAAAGGCGGTACGCAGTTTGACGAACTTTCGCCTTGAATTTTGAAGAAAGAAAGGAAAATAGCTTCGCTAGACTACAGAATGGCAACAGAATTATCAGAAAAGGAGACATGGCGTAGGGATGGGTTATATTAGAAAAAAATAAAAGCAGATTACATTCCGCTCACCGTTGCCTGAATCGGAGACGATATTCGACCCTGGAATTTGCTGCAAAAAAAGCGCACTCAAGGTAAATTCGAAATTAATTGAAATGTTAATTTTGCCGATTTTATATTGACGTTGAAAGGAACTTGCGGCATACAGGCGTGTGCGTGTCATTCGCCAATCTTTTGGTTGAAGGTCATAAAGGGAAAGGAGTAACGAAAATAAGGAAAATAATTTGCAAAAACCTATAACTACTTGGGAAATTCTTTCTAGACTTTTTTCTATTCTATTGGAACAACAATAGTACCGGACAGTGTCCCCATGGAACTTTCCGCTTACCTTGTTTCTAAGCGTCCCATCACATGAGCGGTGCACGAGGCCACCCAATGTCCCTCCCTTTCTTCCACCTCGCCTTGAAAACTTAGCTCTCCCATTAGCTTGAGAGAGAAGTCTCCAAATTCTTGACGCTCGCTCGTATACAAAACGTAAGTTTTGCCATTCTCAATAATGAACTTTGGTCTTGAAGACTATGAACAAGAAATGCCAGAAATATTACTTGAAACTATTCCCGTTAAAGGCCTTTCAAAATGCAGAACAGAGAAGCGAAATTTGCGAATTGGACATTGAAAAATTACCTTAGCCTTTTTTGACTTCTCTGTCCCTTTGTCTCTATCCATCTTGTAGAAATTCGTTCAAACTGCAATGCTGCACGAGGGAGTGAAAGTTGAGCGCTTACTCCGATCGCTTATACACAAGATTCCAGATTTTATCAGCCAATCAGACAGTCCAGCAACCAATCAGCCCGGAAACACAGTTAGTGCAGAAAATGATCACAAGACGACAGAAAACAGGTCTTGTCACCTACAGCGTTCACATTTCCAGCCGCTGATGCCGTTTTGATTAGCCAGGTCGGCGATTTGCAGCAACTTTTTCCAAAAGACAAGGATAGCGCGATTCATGCGAAACAATTGCGGCCCGGAGAGTGGAGTGGATCTTTTTTATTGGTCATACAGTACGTCTGATTTTGAAAATAAAAGGCGATAGCATAAACCCGGGGACGGGGGGAGGGCACATCCTTATAAGAGGTTAATCGGGATCTGCAGCTGGATGGATTCGCATTTGCACTAGAGTTACTAGAATTGGGTCGCAAGACAAGTCAAATTTGCTCGGAAGTGACTAAGATGGGTTCTATAATTGGCCACAGAATAGACTATTTTGGGGTAGAGTGTCTGTGAGACCAACGGCACATTAACCCAATACCCCGCCCCCCGGATCAGAAAAAAAAAAATGGAAACAAAGACGAGTTTGTTACTCGATAATGCCATAATTAATTCGACAATAAAGCGACAAAGATGACAGATAATGTTCTCCTAGCGGGATATACATGTGTTTTAAGCCTTTACTTAGGTAAGATCTTGATGAGGTCCTTTTTTGGCCAGGTCAAGGATGTGCCAAAACCTTCGCCATCTCAAGAGTCAAAGGGTAGCCCGCTATTCCAGGCGCTCAGATATTGGGAAGACTGGGAGGACGCGAAAAGAAAAAGGCACGCGAAAAGTTAGCCTGAGTATCAGGCCTTCCTAAGGGTCTAGGGGAGAGGAGATTTTAGGGGGGGGAGGGGGGAGGGGGAGAAGAGAAAGGAAGGGTTCTTCTCTCCTTCAGCTCTCTCCCTTTTTCGCTTCCATCTTTCCCCTTTTCCCCCAGAAACGCCTGATTAGTTTACAGTATAAAAACAAAGACAATGCGTAGTATCAACCATAAAATTCAACTAGAATCAACAACCAAGGTCGCAAATAAATCCTCTGCGCCCTGCGCAAAAATTGCCTGAAGAATCTATAGCTTGAGGAAGACTAAAAACTTCTAGATGACAGTTCCATTCATGCAATAAATAAGTAATAAATTCCCAATAAATTCTAATAAATTCCCTGCGATTTTCTTAAGTTCAGTTTCTTGCGTTTCAGTCCCCAGGTAAGGCTATTTTTCGTACAAAAAGGAAACCTAAAATTTTCGGATTCGAAAATGCGATGGCGAAGAATCAGGAAATTTATCACTTTCGTAAACCTTAAAACTGCATCATAAATTTTCGGGAAAATAATACTGAGGCCCTTGTAATTTCGAAAGACTCGAGTTCCCCAAGGAGGACCAAACAGATACGAATACTATAGCGCCGCCTAGAATCCATTTCTAGAGATTCAGAGATCTATAAGTACTCTGGGTAGCCTAACAAGTTTTTTCAATGCGTTTAGGAGGAAACCTTCGTTGGTGCCCCTGACTTGTGATACCTGCGAGAAATAAATCATTCCCAGAGAACAGGAGTCTTGCGTCGTATTGAAACATTTCATGAACAACAATCGTTTAATTGCAATAAGATAGTGTTCCGAATCAGTTATCAGACGCGGATAAGGTGTTCAAAATCCTCATGAAAAATCATTCTCAGGACAATAATACCGACGGCAATAATAACAGAATACAGTTTTTCCGAAGAAGCTGAAGCAGGAGAGCAACAAGAAACTCCCCGTTTGAAACAAGCGAGAAGGGATGATGGTATGAATGAAGAGGTGTAAGTCCTATAAAACAGAAGCCAGCATGAGGACTGTAGGAAAAATATATTGGCAGGAAAATGTCTTGTTCCTCCAGGGCTCCTGAAAGAGCTGGGACTGAGAGAGATCAAAACATAAAGATAGTAAAACAGGAAGAACCCTGCATTTTATCGGATAGTCCGGCTGCAGTCACAAACTAACGAGGAAGTTGCGCGACTGAAAGTGGACAGCTGCTCCGAAGAAAAGTGTACCCGTCATAAAATTGTGCAGAAGAAGTTTGAGACTATCGGCCCTAGAACAGCGGAGCCTCTTTACAACGCCCGCGAGATCGCGAAACGTCGTTTGTCAAAAAACACCACAAAGAAAAAGCGTAAGAAACACGCGGAGATGGCTCGTTAAGAGTTAAACACTCTCAGGTGCAAATAAGGCTTCTCGTAGCAAGCGTTTCCGTCCGTTTCGAAAAACCGAAAATCCTGATCCTAGGTCTTTCTTTGCTCCGAAAAAAAATGCTTGCAACCAATGCTAGAAATCTCGTTGCCGCTATTGTCAAAAACTCTTGCATTACAACAAAACCGTCTAGAGAGTTACACTTGTTTTAAAAAGAGGAAAGAAAAACGAAAGGATGATGAAAGGAAGAGGTAAAAAAGGCTAACTATGTCCGTCTAGACGTGGCAACGGGTAAAAAGGATACTTTTCCCACAGTGAATTTATTCATCGCTGCTGCCACGGAATTACTGAAACGAATTGAGAATCATCCCGCCGGTTTGGAAAATGGCCCATATTACTGACTAGCAATAAGCTTCTTTTTATAAATTTATGCTATATGAAATAGAATTCTTTTTCAAAGTGGATAAAAAGAAAAATTGCTGAGAGCCTCTTTGCATCCGCATATTCCATTAGATCATTCTCGGGCTATTAAAGGACAAATATTTTGTTTAAAAGTAAAATTCAGCTCAACAAAATATTAAAGCAGATAGGTCTGGATTCTTTATTAGCTAAAATTTGAAATAACAATGAAGCTTAGAGTGCAAACAGAATTTATGGCAAATACAAATGTACGAGGATTACTCTATAACACACGATGAGCATAAAATTTTACAATTTAACGTTACTGATTCACGTATATTGCAAGTACCCTACTATTTAACTGCTTTACCCATCTTGGCCAATGGACTGCTCTTGAAAAATTACCTCCCCCTAAACGAGGGTGCCAATGGGAGTACCCAGTTCTCAGTCTGAACTACACATTTTTCGGCCAGTTCTCAGTTAACTACTAATTTTGGTTAGCTGGCAACTTTCACTTTCCTTCAGCGAATATTATCCCGTCATAAACCGAATTTTCGTTACTTCAGCAAGTCAAGCACTTTTAAGGGGGTAGGCCGTACTAAAATCAAGGTTTAAAATTAGATGAATTTACTCCGCCAGTAGTACCATTTATAAGTACCGTATTTATTCGAATAAGCGCCCAACCTCGAATTAGCGCCCACCTCGAATAGGCGCCCATCCTAAAGGAAGAAAAAGTTAATAAGCGCCCAGCCTCGAATAAGCGCCCACCCCTACCCCAACCCCCTCCCACTCCCACTCAAACTGAAATAGGCGCCCACCCCCTTACACCTACCACCCCACAAAAAGGAATAAATACTAATAACAGACTTGCCCGAAGACGGAGTTATCTTCAGAGTGTTTTGCAGAAACCTTGCTTTGTTACATCTTCGCGTTTTGTTATTACCATTTACTGTTTTGTTGCAAAATATACATGTTACACTTCTTGAAAATGGTGAAAATTTAATAAGCGCCCACCTCGAATAAGCGCCCACTCTCAAGGTCCAAAAACTTAATAAGCGCCCAGGGCGGTTAATCGAATAAATACGGTAACTGAAAATATAGAATTAAAAGAACACACAGTAACTATCTTACCGAAGTAGTAAAAATGCGTAAGCGATAGCTATTAAGACTCCAATTAACCGATTTTTGCTTCAAGTAACAACAACAACAGTTTATTCAATTGTCAAATGAGTTAGGTCTATTTTACACACAATTAGCGGAGCCAGTCTAGATGGGCAACAACACAATAATTGTCTTATACAGTCGGCAAAATATAGAATAGTTTATTAAAACTCTCTTGCAGTAAAAAGAACGGAGTTATCGAGTACATTTTACAATCATAAGGCAACTATTATCTAGAGTAATAGTAATCTACAGTTATAACAATGAAAATAAAAAGTGAATCACTTAAAAAATTGAATGTAAAGAAGTCCTCCACTCTCTTTGTCCTACAGACCTGTATGTTCCGGAAAAGAGAATATTTTTGTGTTTTCTGCCTTAAGGTGTAGTTAGGCGCGTCCAGAAGTGGGCTGGGAAGTAGGTGGTGCAGAGGGTGGCTGGGGGACTTCATGTTCGCCATATATTTGTAGCACAAGAGTATTCTTGTATCATCTAACCTATCTAGTTTACCTAACTGTATGACTCTGCCTCGGGGTAGATTATGTTAAGCGCCCTTTTTCAAGATCTGCCAGTTCTTGCAGTTATTGGATAATCAATTAAATCAAACTTCAGAAGAGCTGGTATGTACCCCTCCCTTAGGGACTGGCATGCCACAAACGAGGGGGGCTAATTCCAAAGAAAAATCTTTCAGAATGCTGACTGACTGCTTTCGATGTCTGAAGTGAGGACAAGGACTTGTATGCCTCATACTCTGAAATTAATATTTCATCAGGAACAGATAGCGGGGGCACTCCCTGGCACAGGGGTGGGAAATGGTCAGTCAGCCCAACAAAATAGCTATTGATCTTATTTGCTAAACGTTTGATGTCTGTCATTTTGTCATATCAAAACAACGTAAGTAAAGAAAAAGCGAAAATAAAATGAAATATATAAGGAAGAAATATATAAGAAAGATATAAGGAAGGAAAACACTTAAACTGAATAAGAAGTTCAGGTAGGAACTGGTAATGGTACTCATATCAACATACACCCTATTAGTCTCCAAAACCTTGATCAGTATTGGATGTAATTTACGCTTACCCTTTAATTTGCGCTGTTCACGTAACGTAAGAGGAATTTTGTGCCAAATTCTTACACCACTTCTAGAAAGAGATAATAATAGCTGACTGAGTCTAGATCTCTGGACATAAAAATTACCTGCGACAGAAAAGTACCAATTACATTAAGTCGTATAACCATCCGCTTACATCCAGACGCACCAGTCGCACTCTCGTACTGATCTTCCCGACCTGGTCATGCATGTCCTGCTACAAACTTCTTCAAAGTCGCCTTCTTCGCCAATTTGTTTATCTGAATCAGTCTCGTACCTAACTGGTCGTTGTATGTCCTGTATCTTGTTGTTGACCTAAGTTTTAATCCATTTTCAATCCGCGCACTCCATTGCAACGACAAAAAAACAATATCAGTTCGCAAATGTTGCCTTAAATAACAAAACTGGACTAATATTTCTGGACTTCAATTGATGCCAAAAAAAAACAAAAAAGTTTTAGCTTTTTCACAAGATAGCAAATAGCAGGAAATAGTCCCGTGACGCTGGTGGTAAAGATCCCGCTTTATCTTCACTTTATTCGCTTCTTATACTTCGTTGTCAAACACTGTTTACACCGATGGGAGAGACATAATTGAGACTGCTGACAAAGGCATGAAAGTATTTGACACGGGTCTGACTTCGACTTCTTCATTTAGGGCGTGTTTACGTGGAGGTGATTGACCCCAGGTAGGTGAGGTGACATGTCGCGGGTCACCCCGCCTAACATGTAAACGTGCTCATATTAAAATGAGAGATTATATGGACAGGCGGGTTACCCCACCTACCCGGGGTAAACAGGCCGTTAAGCGATTCCAACGTCTTGGGCGTAGTTCAAAGTACTAATATTTTGTTTTGAAGTAAGAAATCACTTGCAGGTTTTCCACCTGCATTGTCAATAGTCCTTCAATGTTACCTTTAACAAACATTGTTTCTCGAAAGTACAAATTCCATGTACTTAACAGAAAGTTGCTGATTTCTTTGAGCCATCAGAACTTCTCTTTTGCCAGATCCAATGCCGGATAAGAGGCACAGCTTTTTTCTTTGGGTAGCCATCAGAACTTGTTTTTTGCCAGATCCAAGGCCGGAGAAGAGACACAACTTTTTTCTTTAGTTAGCAGACAGTGTTTAACTTGATATCAAAACATCAAAACAGTACGTTCCTTTTCCGTAGACATAAATCTTGTTAATATATAAAGACGAACTGTTGTATTCGTCGAGTTGTCTACGACCAGCCCAATGACTGACACTTTCTGTTTGCCGGGTACTTCCCTGGGGCCTTTTTGCATATACTAATATCAGCTAATGTGCCACCAGGTCATAAGTAGGACAGAAGAAAGTCAGAAAATAGCATTTCTGTTTCCAAAACTTTGGCTCTTTCATTAACATCAAAGATCGTACTCAGTTTAATAAATAGAATCTCACCTAACTGTTAACCTTTCATTTCTCAGTTAACTACTCCTTTTTAGGCCAAAATAAAAAGTTTAACCCCGCCCGCTAGCCACTCTGAAATAGACACTCCTTATTTCGCCCCTTCCCACGTCTACATAAATAAATAAGGGCCTGTTTACATGGAGTGGGGGACCCCGGTCTAGTGGGGTTGGTTTCTTATGTTTTTACGCTCTGGGGGACACACAGAAAAAAAGAAACCTACCACTAGACCGGGGTCCCCATGGCCACTGAAGTAAACAGGGTCTAAATGGTAGTGTTCCAGTCACTTGAGATAATTATTTACTCCCAGGGGATGAAAAACTGAAAAAGACGGCTTGTGCATGGAGTTTAATCATTGTACAACAAGAGCGTGTACTTTTAATAAATGCCCGATTGCGAGACATATTTGACGATTCTGCCTCTTGAAGATGAGCAAGACCCCACGAACGCAGGCTCGAAAGATGACGTTCCAGCAGATGAGAATTTTATTTTATATAATGTCAATATTGAGCAGCATAATAACTTGTGAGGTTTTTGACTTATACTATGTTCCTTAGGTTTCAATGAACTACAAGTATGATAAGCACGCTGCCTAGAGCGTGAGGTCAGAGAACAACTTTTCCCCCTCTTTTAAATATTGTAATACTATTTTGATCTCAGCTAACATAGATTTGATCCTTGGCAAAAGCTGCGAGAGGGTGAAAACTATAACTATAGCTGATAACTATAACAAAAATGGTTCTTTAACCAGGATGATTCTACCTTGCGTAGCAGGCGAGCGCCTGCTACACAGGCTTTGGGGGAATCCAAAGAGGTCGCTGTAAAGAAACGAGTTAAGAAAGTCTTGTCCACAGTACCTAAAAAAAGAAAAACATGCATATACTCCGTCGCTTCAAGGAAGAAAATTCCCTGGACCATAGCTAAGCCCTGGAAGCTGTTGTGGACAAACCGTTATTTTTAATCACTAGAATTATCAATCGAGAGTTTTATCCCGACATAGGAGAGTAAGACACATGAGACACAGAAAAAGAGACTAAGAAGAGGAAGCAAGATGGGGAGAAAACGGATACAGACGAGGACGAGGACGAACAAGTCAAAGAAAAATTAGAACACATCATCCCGACAACCCCAAGTATTACCGTGACTACCGTGACTACCGCGACTACCACGACTACCGTAACTACCACGACTACCGTAACTACCGTGACTACTGCGACTACCACGACTACCCCAACTACCACGACTACCGTAACTACCGCGACTACCTGCAGGACTACCACGACTACCGTAACTACCACGACTACCGTAACCACCACAACTACCCCAACTACCACGACTACCGTAACCACCACGACTACCCCAACTACCACGACTACCGTAACCACCACGACTACCCCAACTACCACGACTACCGTAACCACCACGACTACCCCAACTACCACGACTACCGTAACTACCGCGACTACCTGCAGGACTACCACGACTACCGTAACCACCACGACTACCCCAACTACCACGACTACCGTAACTACCGCGACTACCTGCAGGACTACCACGACTACCGTAACCACCACGACTACCCCAACTACCACGACTACCGTAACTACCGCGACTACCTGCAGGACTACCACGACTACCGTAACCACCACGACTACCCCAACTACCGCGACTACCGTAACCACCACGACTACCCCAACTACCGCGACTACCGCAACCACCACGACTACCGCAACCACCACGACTACCCCAACTACCACGACTACCCCAACTACCACGACTACCCCGACTACCCCAACTACCACGACTACCCCAACTACCACGACTACCGTAACCACCACGACTACCCCAACTACCACGACTACCCCGACTACCCCAACCACCATGACTACCCCAACTACCACGACTACCCCGACTACACCAACCACCACGACTACCCCAACTACCACGACTACCCCGACTACAGCAGCACGACCAGTGTTACCATGTCGTCATCTCCATCTCGTCGTTGATGTAGCGACTTCCACGAGTGACGTCAAAGTCGTGACGCATCTCCATCATGGCAATCTACAAACGTGTCAACCTTGTTACGACATGGATTATATCTCTATTGGGGAAGGGAAATATCTCTCACGGCACACAAGAAGCTTGAAATGACCAAAAAGCCTTCTTCGTGTTTCGCGGTGATTTACAACATTTATTTTTCCTTAATATCTTTTCATATTCTCAAATCATTAATTCTTATCTTAAATCGTGAAAAAAAAAAAAACCTGGAAAGTTCATGCAAGTTATGAAATAATGATTCTTTATAATTGGATTAAACACCTCGCAGCCAATCGCTGGCGTCCTTGCAAACGGTGCATGTTGACTCGATTGTCTTCCCAGTACAGACCTTCCATCATGCTCTGTTTGTTTCAGAAACTCTTTTACACTATCCTCTTGCTCTATTGGTTGTGATTGCCTGGCATCAGCCACTAAACTGACTAAAGACCTTCCATCATGATCTAATTCCTCCTCTGGATGAAAAGTAGTCTTACGGATATTTGAACTCTCTACGACCCCCTCTACTGTGCTGATGTTTGGAAGAAAAAGTGTTAAAAAATATGTGCTGTATAAGGTGCAAAATATCCAGAGCAAGTGAATCAGGGCTGACAGTACAGTCCACTGCCATCCTTCAAACTGATGAAAGAATTTGGCAGTTTCATCTCGTTCGGTACAACCTGCGCGCGCGGAAACCGTGAAGATATTCTCCGACCAAATGTAACTCAGAAAAGGTTTAATGTTTTTACTGAAATTGGCAGCTTCGTCCTTGATGTAAAAATAAGGAGAATAAACTGCTTCGAGTCCGTTTGCACTTCCGTTGGATTCGTTCGATGTTTGGCCTGACGTTTGTCGAAAGATACAAGAAATGTTAACATCCTGTTTCCTGTAGTTCCGTTCAGGTAAAAATTGAAATGATGGAAGGCTACCCAAGATTGCTGACGTCAAAAGACTAAAACCATTCGAACCTGCGATGCAAGCTACTTGCCTCGTGTAAATCCACACTTTTATGGATTCGCTAGTGTTCGCTTCCTTTGTGAAGCGCTCACACTCTTGTTCAACGCGTTTGTTCAAAAGAAATTTAGCCTTCAGGTGGCCTGTGTTTGAAAGAACTGTTTTCCATGGCCAGGGACGTGCGTTTACAATCTCGCAAGCCCAATTGCAATTACTTTTTACAGTGAAATCCTCTAGATCTGTTCTTCCTACTACAGGCAGAAAGATTAAAAGGCTAAAGTAAGCAGAAAACATCATTCCTCAATCCTGAATGCTTTCATTCGAGGACACTTTGCAACTGTACTTTATCTTCCTGATGCTTGCTGGGAACGTGCCGTAGCCACTTCCGCGTTCCAAAAAGCCTCACTTTTAAAATGAGGCCAGGTGCACGAGAAGACCCTGGGGACGAGGTTGGCACAACCTTTCTTGTGAAATGCATGAGAATGAAAAATGATTTCGATATCAAGGCCGAGCACCTACCCTCGCTTTGAAACAGAGGCCCGGGAAACTCGGAAATGGCCTAATATAGAGTACTAAAGTGATGACGTCATAAAAATGAAATTTCTGAAATTATGGGATTGGTCCGGATATTCTGAAAGAACAATGTCCAAGAGGCCTACTTGCCAAAAATGAGCATTTGGGGGCAAATTGTCTCTGAGATCGTAGCCCAGTTATACTCAGAAAACTCCATACAAACCCTTCTAAATTTTTTTGGGTCGACCCAAAAAAATTTAGAAGGGTTTGTATGGAGTTTTGTAAGCATAACTGGGCTACGATCTCAGAGACAATTTGCCCCCAAATGCTCATTTTTGGCAAGTCGGCCTCTTGGACATTGTTCTTTCAGAATATCCTGACAAATCCCATAATTTCAGAAATTTCATTTTTATGACGTCACACTTTAGTACTCTATTAGCTATTACTAAATCTTACGCTTCTCTTTTCCAGTGCCTACTCGCATACATGTACGTAACACACACATCTTGGCAATCTTTAGATAGAGATAAAAAATAAATGACTTAGTTCGCTTAGTTTTAGCAGCATTTTTATGGCCTCCAGCAACCTCGTCCCCAGGGCTTTTCCCTCAAAAAATGGGTGGACCCATTTTTTGAGGGAAAAGCCCTGGGGACGAGGTTGAGCCTCCAGTTCAGAGGGAATGCAACTTTGCGCTAGAGCCGTTACATCCTTACAGCAGTTTCAGATTATAGTATAATGTGACGCTTTACTCTTTTATTTATGAACGTAACAATGACAATAGACAAAATGGCGTATGTAGCCCCTTTGTAGTAGAAGCCCATGACTTCTTGAAGGTCCATGGCTGTTGTCATGGCAACAGCATTTTTTGTTAAATATTGTCTTCATCACATTGATTCCGCCAGGTGGTTTATCATCCAAGAAGGGTGAACAGGACATTTCTCGCGAAATGCACAATAACCATACCGCAATTTAGTAAAATCCAACTCGTGGTCTATTATCAATGCAGCGTTCTGATTGGTTGAGCTACTACTAGGCTATATGTTATAGCCCGCTAGCGCTAGTAACGAAAAGCGCGGGTTTTTTGGCGGCAAAAAAGGATTAAAGTCCAGCTTTAACTAGCTAAAATTCTTTTATCTCGATATTTTTGACCAACTAGTTGGATTTTACTAAAACAATAATTATTATTCCTCCCGCCCTCATGGCCTCTGAGTCAATAGCCCATTTGGCCTTCGGCCTCATGGGACTCAGAGCCCATTCGGGCTCAAGGAATAATCGTTAAATATTTTCAAGTGCAAAAAGCATGTTGTCTTTTAGCCTTTTATGGTATTTTTTTTTCCACGCTTGTTTAATTGTTTTGCTACAAAAATCCAAATCGCTTACGTTGCCTATAAGGCACCTGTCATCTGGCCTACCAAAAACAATTTTCCCTATTTACTATTGGCTCTTTTAAGCGATTTGGAAAGGCTGCAGTTGAAAGGATGGCATATAGCCCTTAAAGCCTTACACCGTTACAGCACTTGCAGCCGTTACACCCTTACGGCCCTTGCGCCCTTACAGAATTTATAGCCTGGTAAAAAAAGTCACCCTCCCAGCCCCTAAGCTAGCCTGCGATCATGTCCTCTCCCTTTCTCGAGGCAAAGAAGAAAAAATAAAAATAAGCCTGATCTCAGGTTACTCCCACGCTTACACATGCACACATATCAACTGACCAGCACCGTTACCTTGCATGTGCACAAGTTCCTACGATAAACTGTTTCAAGATTTCGGCGAAATTTTTCGAATTGTAGGCCGTAAAAGAACGTTTCCTTTATTTAATATCGTAAAGCCGATAAGGATGATATGTAATAAGGGACGCGCTCTGCCAGAGTAAAAGAAATTGTGAGGTTCTCGGCTGTTGTGAAGTGACTGCGACGGCTCTCCGAAGAGCGAAACGATTTTTTTAAAGTAACACTTAGACTTGTAACCCCCCACCAGCGGGTTTCTGAGCTACATTTTCACTCTGTCACTTCTCTTTTTGTATCATTATACGTGTCTGCCCATTAACATCCTTAGTTAATCTTTATCTAAAATCTGCTGAATCAGCATTTTATGGCTCGGACATCTTGTCGCCAACTTGACATTGGCTGGTTTTTCTTTTAATTAATTCCTACCTAAGGAGTTTGTTACATGTTAATGGAGAAAACCCATATAATCAAATAAGTTATTAGTAAAAGCTGTAATAAACGGAGAGAGGAGAGTGCTCAAAGTTAGAAGTAAGTGTTAATGTTGGCTTAGGGGAGGGGTAGGTGGGCAGTTTTCCAGAAAGGTATAATGATCCAATGATCCTACTCTTTGACGAGTATCTGCAATACATAAAAACATCCGCGCTCTTTACATCCTCTGAAACCTTGCCAAGAAATAGGCCAACATTTCGAAGAAAGTTACAAGGAGGTACTAAACTTGTTAAGAACTTAGAAATATTTTGAATGAATCAGAAACGCGTTTATTGAATTCGTCTTTCGAATAATGTGAAGAATTATGCTCATCTCACAGAATGTTATCCACGGTGGATAACATTCTCTGAGATCAGCATAATTCTTCACATCATACGAAAGACGAATTCAATTATTGCTCAATAATCTAGAAGCAAGGCTTGCATCGGCGATTACCAGCCGATGCTTAGGAAATGAGCCCACGCTCCTCACCCGAGAGAACGGCGGAAATCGAGCCTAAACGGAACTTGGCCCTTTGACAATTATCTCAATCAACTGATGAAAAACCAGTGACACTCACAGGCACGTAGCCACGTTTTTTTGCGGGGAGGTGCGATCCAAGGAAGAGGCGGACCAAACGAGACCGGAGAAGCAAGTCTCTAGAGAGGGGGGTGGGGCTAGGTTGTCGGAGACTGTATTGCGAACGTTTTCAAAACATTGATATTTCTCAAATTTTAGAACTTCAAAACTGATTTTTTTTTGGCAAAGAGATAACTTTTTCATTATCTGTTAGACGGTGGATGTGCATACGAGCTAGTGAAGAGAGCCTCTCTTGTGCCGCGAGTATTACTTTTTTGCTACAGAAAACAGCAGATATTTTAAACTATGCTCAAAGACAAAGGGCTACTTCAAAAACGAACAATGCATATCTTCATCTCCTTCAAGCACAAGTGGATGTGAGATCCATCCTTTGTAATAGGCCACTTCCGAGTTCCAAAACCCTCGCTTTCAAAATGAGGCTAGGTGCACAACCTTTCTTGTGAAAATGAGGTTTATTTGCATGAGAATGAAAAAGGATTTCCATATCAAAGGCAGAGCACTTAACCTCGTTTTGAAACAGAGGCCTGGGGGAACTCGGAAATGGCCTATTGGCTGTTAAACAGGCAATTCGAAAACGAGAATTCCCAATCCCTGAAACGCCCCGATAAATGCGTCCAGTCAGAAACGGTTGTACCGCTCTCGCCAAAAAACGAAAACAAAGTTAAAAGTAATGTTTCTCCCTGGCTAGCAACTTTCACGGCAATAATTCCAAATGGACGAATAATAACATCATCGGGCTCCAGTCTTAAGTCTTGTAATTTACATGAAAGAGCTTGGAGTTGACTGACGCATGCAACACTACCAGAGTGGGGTAGCTTTAATAGGAACTTCAATATCCTGCAAGCAACGCAAAAAAGCTGGGTCCAGCATGTGAAAACTATAGCAGGGAATCTAATACCCTGTCAAACTGTTAAAATGACAATTCAGATCCAACACTTTGCAAAAAGCTATGGAACGAAACCCTCAAGGCTGTTGGGCCGCTTTTAAAAGTGAGAAAGGAAAATCTTAATACCTACAGCTAGCGATCAGAGGTCAATTTCTGATAGCGCAAAGATAAGAAACTACAGGAAATCACTGTACAGCACAGGACCACATGACCTCTCAGTGAACGAAACATTTGCTAAATCCACACTACGAATCCTCCAAAACAGACTTAACCAGTTAAGGATAAAATGAAGGAGCAAGTGCCGTATTAGCAAGGGGTAAATGCCTTGTAGGTATTCCAAATCCCCTTTTTATAGTTTACGAAGGCTAAAACACGCTTTGTGGAAAGGGTGAGTCAAGCTTATGGCTCTTTCGCAGTATTTTCACTTTTACTACACAATCAGTGAATTAGAATAGAACAATACTCTAAATTCACTTTGTTTTAATCTTTGATCAACAAAAAAGTGGACCTCTGGAACCTGTGGCGGGGGGAGGGGGTGTGAGCGCACCCGTCGCACCTCCCCCCCCCTCCCTGCGGGCCTGACTCACAGTAATACTCTGGCAAGCTATTCCGAAACTTTATGCCAAGTTGGTCACAATTGCTGCCCGCATCCTCCTGTCGTGGTTCACAACTTCTGCGCCAGAAAGAACAGATGACTACTTTTCGACTTTCTTTGAGTTACCGACACCAAGTTTTCAGATATGCGGTTTAATTGCAACAAATGTGTGGCTAATCAAATTTCACTGCATGTATATGATTGTCCTTCTTAAAAAACATTCACCCATGCAGGTCACATGTTACAGTTTCTGATAAGATAAGTATAATTTGCACTGTATTGTATACTGAAGTGCTGGAACATCAATAAACTATCAGTTATTAACATTTATAAAATAAGTAAGATAGTACGCGCGCTCTGATTGGTTAAAAACCTATGGTTTATTGTGCCGGTTAACTCATAGAAAACCTAAACGACTCCGTTTTACTTAAAGTTATTTTATAAAAGCAATAGACCACACTTTTTATGGGTTTACCGGCGTGATAACCCACGCGGGATGTTGGGAGAACACGAGAAAAGCTTGTAAATTACGAGCCAAAGGCGGGTGATTTACAAGCTTTTCTCGTGTTCTCCCAACATCCCGCGTGGGTTATCACGCCGGTAAACCCATAAAAAGTGTGGTCTATTGCTTAAGTACAAAGACCCTACAAAGCAAACACGTTTGAATGAAATTTACGAAAGACAACAACATAGAGGAAGATACAGTCCTTCCATCTTCCAACTAGGAACGAGAAAGTTGGAATGACAGGACATGCGCACCGCTAGTTTTTGAATGCAGCAGTGCCCCCTGACAATCAAGGAAAACAAATGGCTTTCTATTCAGTGAACGGTGGTCTAACAGTGCGAAACACAAACCTGTATCAGTATCACAAGGGGAGACAAACGATCGTTGCATACATACTTTTGAGACCGAAACTGAAACGTAATATTTCAGTCATTAGCCCTAAATGTAAGGAAGGGTTTTACGACTCCCGAATTTATTTAAACCTGATTTCTTATGCAATATTTTTTATCATTATTACCATTTAAATATTTTCTCAATATGACAAGACGCACTTGTCGCTTACCATATATCTAACTTTGGGTTGTACCAAAATCGCCGTTAGAGGTAAATTTTTTACCAGGGGCGTAAAGAAACGGAGTGCTTCCCCGCTTAAATAAACATTTGAGGCTTGAGGGTGTCAACCTTTATAGTAAAGGAATGATTAATAACATTAAGTAATGGATGAAAAGATCAGGAAACCTGAGGTACAATAGGGTGCAAAACGATGGAAAACATATGAGTGAGCCCAGTGATTAGCGCAGGAAACCCAGCAACGGTGCAACAATGGTTCGCGCAAAATATACGAACAGGTCTTTCACTCTGCCGGTGTCGGAAAATGTTTAAGATCTTTTATTACCACCTCGAAGTTTATGCCAGTGAGAGATAAGCCAGGTCCGTTTTTCCCATAAATAATGATGACCATATTTCAGGTACAATCTATGTTTAAAAAAGAAAAGAAGGGATGGAAAAAACAGGATAAGTTTTTAAATTAAATCAAGAGAATATAAATGTTAAGGTCTGGAGGAGCATATTATCGTGCAAATGAGGCGGTGTCAAAAGATTCCTTTCTAAGTATTTCCGTCCAACTGACAATCCTCATACTGCTACTGCAGTAAACGGCCCGCTTGCTTGGGATAACTGAAAAACTGTCCTCCGCATAAGTATAAAACATACAGGAGGATAAAAAATTCAAAAGCGAGTGCGTCGAGGACGATGGTTCGATGGTTAAAAAAAAAAATTCTATCTTTTCCATCCCATCCTTCCGCTTGCGCTTTAATCCAGCCCCTAGCCTCCGCACTTTTTAGGATTTTACCTCTGTAAACGAGAGGGCGAGTAATGCTTTCAGACATGAAAAGCAAGAATGAGCGCTAACCTTTTCTCGATTTCCTGACACTGTTCTGGAAAATGGGCCCTTGAGACTTGAAAGACCATGGAGATCGAGATTATTTGGGGGTGTGCATTGAAAGGGGGAGAAGGAAGAGTGAACTTGTGATAGACAAGCATCTCATCAAGTAAAAGCAGTATAACTTTAACGGTTGCGGAGGTCAGGAAGGAAAAGATGGTCAAGTTTATGTTTTTGGTGTTTGGATTAGCAAAGGGTCCTTGTTCTGACGCTGTCAGATCTAGATATACTTGTGGAACACTTACCCTCCGAATAAAACGCCTCCCAAATGCGCCGCATGGTCAAAAAACTGCCAACGAAAAATTAATCCGGCCAAGTCGAACCCAGCTATGGCTACGAGGCCCTAAAAGTAAAGAATAGTGAGTATAATTATATGGCTGGCAGGCTCCGCGAGCGGGCAAGATGAAGTGAATCCGGCGTTCTGATTGGCTACCTGAACAGGCAGGATGGATCTATTTGACCAAGCTTTGTATAGTTATTTTTGAGAAACTGTAAACGCCGAGACTAGGAATGTGTTCAAATAACTTGAAATACTTGCAAAATAAGACATCACGTCTTTACCACATTCGACGCACGTATAAGAAATGTAAAATGTAAAAATAAAAGTGTTCTAGAAGTTTTAAAATCTTCGAAATATATTTCGCCGACCATTGTGTGACATAGATTCTCAAGTGCAAGTGAGAGTGAAACATAAACTCATTGGAACATTGTACCTTTTTGGAAGACTTTTGTAATTATGCAATATTATCAGTTAGGTTGAGTGAGAGATCAAGACGTGAGAGAACCTGGGGAATCTGTGACCGTAAACAACAATATCGAGAGTGATTATTTGTCAGAAACCTGTTCGGGACAACCTAGACTATACAGAATTGTTGCACTGCACGAAAGCGATAAGTTAACCAGAACAGACAGGGAACAGCTTTTACGGTGCATTTTGGCAGTTTTCGGTGCCGTCAATCATCTTAGCGGACCTCTCAGGAAACAGAACTTTACTTAAACAGGTTCAAAAGGTCATGGTTTGTGATCTGTGATTGGTGGATTTCGATCGGTTTGGTGTGTTTCTGTGTTTCAAGGTTCGCTGCTTGTGATCGTAATTATGGTTGACGGTAGCCTCCCATGCTGGCCTTTTTAGGGAAGCTTGTATGGAGGGAAGAAATACGAGCTCCCCTAAAAACGCCTGCATGGGAGGCTAGATTGACAGCAGCGAAAAAAGCTATTGGGAAGGTGGCTTTCAAACTTTAGAGTTCGCGTGTTTGTGAAAAACGCAGTAAGAGAAAGTAAGTGAGTGAAGCTATGAGACGAACTTGCATGCCAAATTCTCAAAGTTCCTGTTTTCGTCAGACGAGTCTTCTTTACCCTAATCCAAAATTTAGATCTTAATGCCGTGTGTTGCATTTTAGAAAGAAAATCAGCTTTATGGATCATGCAATGCCCTCTGGGATACTGAGTTAATAACTGATAGTGTTCACTTGTTGACAGAGAAATCTACCCATTTTATAAACTGGATCTGCCTTGAGGCAGCCCAGTTAATTAAGACTTGTTCAAAAAAAATATTGGGAATAATTGCAAGAAGTGACTTACCGTTCCAGCGGAGAATGTTAAAAATGGTAAAAACACGATAGCCAATCTTGTGTCGGGTTCATGAATGCACCATAATGACAGAACTGCCAACAAAGCCCCTGACTAAAAAAAAGCACACCACTGAATTACTGTCTTGCAGCTGTATTAGCGGCCTAAGTGGAAGGCGTTCAAAAGAGAGGGAGAAGGATATTTGATTCTCCCGCGCCCAAAATCTCCTTTCCCTTCCCTTTTCGAACGGCTGCCATGCAGGCTAATACAGCTGTATATTTACCACTCATGGGCAAATGATAAATAGGTAATTGATCACAGGAAAGCACACTTTATTTTGTTATGTTATAAAGTATTGTAGATACCCCTTTTATTAAGCCTAGTGCTGTGATTGTCATTGATTCAATCTTGACCATATCTTCCTTGCATCACAGAATAAAAACTTTCCACATGTTTATAGTATAAACCTCCATTCTCTTACCGCTCCTAACGAAGCACCCAGAGGTGATGAGGTCACGATAATTTTGTATGCAGTACTAGCAAAAGAAGCAAACACACCTAGGAAAAATAAGAACATGAACATGCCTTGTTAAGAAATTTGCAAAGGTCTTAACACTTCAAAACCCAATATCAAAAATGCAAATTCTCTGCTCTAATTTCCATACCTTTAATTGAAGAATAAGTTGAGAGAATTTGATAAAAGATCAATGCATCTCTTACTTGGTGATTATTTGATTTTTCCTCATAAGCTTTTCTCACGATTATGTACAGAAAATCAGTGTTAGGAGAAGAGTAATGTTGGTCACTATAGGACTTAAAGGGTTACAGTACCCAAAAAATATGTCTAAAATTTGTCATAATCCTACCTCCAGTGATATAAAATGCTATAAACTGTTCTTTACCAAGAAGGGCTGAAACAGAAACATAAAAAGGTTCATGGTACACAGACTAACCACTGAAAAAGACAGTCACAATAATTCCTCTGATAGACATGCTTGTTCCACATGTTTCTGAAAAGAAATTCTACCTTATGAAGCCCATGTGAATCTTTTCAATAATTTCTCTTTTCAGTTTGTTACTAGCCTGTTCACAGACCCTCTTTTTCTCTCTTGAGAGATTGT
Organism: Porites lobata; assembly: GCA_942486035.1. Lineage (NCBI taxonomy): Eukaryota > Metazoa > Cnidaria > Anthozoa > Scleractinia > Poritidae > Porites > Porites lobata. Next base: position 31,214 of record CALNXK010000231.1, read on the forward strand.
CGAGCAGGCATATGGAATAATGAATCCTCAGGAGACTTATTGACAGCAAGGGCAAGGGGTAGGGCTTGCTCACACGCAGTCAAATTGTCAAAAGAAAAAAGAAAAACATCTGTGGACATGCTAGTTTGTTAACATACCTTCAACATGGGGAGCAAAACTCCATAGAACAAACATATTAATGCCCAAATGCCAGAAGTCCATGTGACTAAATGCACTTGTTAATAACCTCACAGATGAGCCTGAAAAAAAAAATTGTACCTCTAATTCCTCTCAGTCCACCACCTATATTATGATCATCAAAGCCTGCGTAGCAGGCTTCAATAGGAAAAGAGAAATGGAGAATTTCGGCACATGAGAGTGCAAGGGGTGCACAAGGGGTCCTTTTTTCCTCTCCTCGCACACTCTTCACCCTCTTGCGTGTCTAAATTCCGCCTTGCCTTTCTCCTTTTGTCACCTGCCACACATGCTATTATCATCCAGACTAACCTGGACCAGGAGACATTGTAAACCATTTCCACATAAAATTTTGCATCTGAGGTATTTTCCATAACAAGAAAACTGTTGTATTAAGGAAGATAATCACTGATGCTGTCTTGGATCCGTCAGGTAATGAATTCCACCATTTGTTGAACTGAAAGAAAGTAAATCAATGCTCAAGCTCGTAGCTATCTGGAAAACTAGTGGTTATGAGTGACTATTAACTGATAAACATTCGCAAGTGGTAATAAACAGTGAAACACTCATGTAATAACTCTACACATACCATATCTCTAATACCAAACTGCTTTTTAGACCCAGTACTAGGAAAATATGCTTGATTTTTATGGATGTAAGAACTTCTAACTTTTTCATACTGAAGAATTGAACATGCTCCAAAACTGACTGCACCTGTCTTGAAACAGAAAATTCAGAGGCATGTTAAGCAAGCAACATAACCTCCCTCCAATCAAGATCACTTTCAATCAATTAGCCTGCGTGGCGTTCAAAAGAGGTGTGGAAGGGAATTTGGGTGCGAGTCTGCCAAGAGAGGAGGTGGGTGGAAGGAGTTCCCCTCTGCCCTTCCTCGAGTACCTTTTGCGCTTCTTGCACTCTTGGAATCTCCTTACCCTTTCCCTTCCTTTCAAACCCCTGCCAAGCAGGCTATCAATCAATGAATACCAGCAATCAAACCTGAACATTCAATTATGCACTGACTGTTAAACACTTTCGGTGCTGAGACCTCTGGAAGATGTACCGATAAAGAAGAAACATCTAAACAATAAGAATGATTATTTGCTATTTGCAGTCTTTCTTTTCCTTTTCGCCACTTTGCTCTTTTTTTTTTTCAGACACTCCTTTCCCACTTTTTTCTTCTTGTAAAAACTAGACAAAAAAGGTATCAGGTACCATACCAAAACAATGAAATTTTGATATCCATGTTTCCTCATTAGCTTTTTTCATCTTTGAACCATGCAGGGACAACAAGCCCCCTGTATGACACTCTATGTAATGAAATGCAGGTTTTTTATTGCCCGGAAATGGAATTCCTCCGGGATAAGTTAGAAAAATCGAGGATTTCTTTAGGAGTAGAGTAAAAATAATATGGAATTCCTTGGGGGTGAACCGTGAAGCTTTAATTTTCATGAAATTCTTGAGGGGTATGACCCATTTTCTTCTTGGATGTCTTCAGGGGTAAATGCAATTTTAAACAATCTTCAGGGGTAAGAAGAAAAGGTTAAGTCCTCAAATGCAATAACCATACCATGACGGTAAATCCGAGAGGGCGCACTATCATTTTAAATTTACTTTCATCTTCAGGCCTTCCAGGATGAAGTTCTCTTTTCCCAAGTCTTTTTCTGTGTTGAACACGACCATCTCCGCTATATCTTCTTGACCTGCCGTTCATAAATAAGCTTAAGTTACAGTCAGAAAAGCAAAAAAGAGACAAGATTTACAATTCTAAAAAGACAAATTTGCACTCCTAGCTAACACAATAAAAAATAACCAGGAGAAAAGTGCAAAAATATTTCACCTGAAAAGAAACAGCTTAGAAAACGATGTGTTTTTACAAAACTTTTTTGCAGCGTTCCGTGAAAACGCAAAGACGGCGGCCATTTTGAAAACTTGTATATCGTTCCAGGCGTTCGCTTCCATTGCAGTTAGGACCCACTCTCTCCTCTGTTTACTCTTCCTCCGGTCAAACATTGTTGGCCGGTTGTTTAGCTTGTAAGGCAATAACTTCATGAAATTATGTTATTCAGTTCAGATTAACTGGAGCTTTCATACCTGATTTTTATATGTCGGGGGGAGGGGATACCCAAAAATATCCAAGCAAGCTGAGGAAAAATTAAAAATAAAAAAAATCTATGCACGCCAAGTAACCCTAAAATATTCATGCACTGGCCTAGAAAAAATTCTTACAAGGAAAATATTAACGAAAAACTTCATGCGGCACGGAAATTCAAGTAGCCCTAGGATGACCGAACAGATACAAATACAGCGCCGCTTAGAATGCATTTCTAGAGATCTAAAAGTACTCTGGATAGCCTAAAAGTGTTTAGGAGGAAACCGTCGTTGGGTGCCGCTGACAGTAGGATCAGCACCAGCAGAAAGGAACAGAGTAAGTCTCAGTAGCTTTTATTTTAATTGTGTTCACTCTCCAGAATTTTATCCTAAAACTCAATTGACTGGTAGTAACCACTTAACTCTAAAACTGAAACTGAGATCACTAACCCCAATGTGGATGAACTCAGCGTCAAGACTTATGTCTCGTACTTTCCTGCTGCCAAACTTAAGCCTGCTGCCCTACTTCAGTCAACCTTGGGCTCACCCAGCTACAACAGACTCAGCAAATACGCCTGCGGTGGAGCCTAAATACCTTAATATGATTCCAAAGAAGGAAAATACAGCCCACCTATCTACAACCAGGCCTCAGGAAAGACGCCTGGAGTGGAACCGAAAGACCTTGATGCGATTCCGAAGGAGGAAACTACGGCCCACCCATCTAAAAGTGACTCATCAACGGAGACCTGGCGTGGAGCCTGAGGACCTTGATCTAGGGGGAGGGTGCAGGGGGTGTGCGCACCTCCCCCCCTCCCCGAGATGACCTGCGGTTTTCTAATACAACTAGTATTCTGCAAAAAAAAACTATGTGGTTTATTGGTGTTGAAGTAGAGCAAGAGACGAGTGCACCCCCTCCTAAAAAAGGAAACTACAGCACACCCTTGGTCTACAAGCGACTCAGTAAAGAGGCCTGGTTCTTGATGAGATTCCGAAGAAGAAAATTACAGCCCACCCATCTACAAGCGAATCAGCAAAGAGGCCTGGTTTGGAACCTAAAGATCCTAATGAGATTTCGAAGAAGGAATCTACAGCCCACCCATCTGCAAGGGACTCCGTAAAGAGGCCTGGTTTCATTGGAACCAAAAAATCTTGATGAGATTCCGAAGAAGAAAACTACAGCCCACCCATCTACAAGCGAATCAACAAAGAGGCCTGGTTTGGAACCCAAAGACCTTGATGTGATTCCGAAGAAGAAAACTAAGCTTTGAACGAGGTGGACACACTTGATTTAAGCAAAATTTACTTTCATTGTCAGCTGAAAAGTATCGCACATTTTGATTATTTAATAAATCGAGGTTTTGCTGGGAAGCATTTGTCATGGTCTCCTGGTGTATAATGATGACTTTATCGCTTCCAAAACTGGGCCTTTTTTAACTTGTTTGAATGCATCCAGCAGCGGGGCTTGTAATATGAAAGTTAGTGTGAGCAGCAGGGGCGGATCTAGGAACAGGGCGCAGGGAGATGACCTGCGGTTTTCTAATACAACTGGTATTCTGCAAAAAAAAACTATTTGGTTTATTGGTGTTGAAGCAGAGCATGAGACGAGTGCACCCCCTCCTAAAAAAAATCCTGGATCCGCCCCTGAGCAGGTTAGCTGTTTTTGTTTCGCGGGCAAGTGGTATTGACTCTGTTGTTTATTCTTTTGCTGTTTATAAGGGCATTGAGCCAGCCAGGCGAGACCTGGAGAGAGCACTCAGTCAATATTATACGTTATTTAGGTTGGTTGTTCTATTAAAAGAACATTGTGAATTTGCAATGCTAATAACCTTTCTCTTTTTCTTTTAATCCATTTGGTCTAAACTCATTTCTTATTCTTTGTTGCCAGGTCATTGCCATCTATTTTTAGTTACACTTCAAACCAGTTCAATCTTTTCTACTCCCACGACAATCCCAAGGACAAGACATTATTTCGTCATCGGGAAATCACGGTAAATATACGGTCATCTTCCGTAAGGAATCTTAAATATTTTCAGTGATGGGGGCTTTGATGGGAAATCATTTCATCTAGGAAAAGTAGGGCCCACAAATGAATAAAAAAGTTTGAATGGTAAATCATATCATTGTAGCTCAGTCTACGAGCTAGAGACAAGGAACTGAGGGATGATGGAAAATTCAATAAGATTCCTTTTCAATCCTAACAGGATGCGAAAGAAGAAAAAAAAAAGTTGCAATACAAACAATTAAAATTTTGTTTCATAAAATCCTATGAAATAAACCGTACTGTGCGATAGTTCAGCCCAAAAGGTTTCATTTAATGGCGGTAACCATAGGATTTCGTCTGCAGATTTGAAAGCTCATTACTGGATAGACTTAGCTGCTCTTTGTGGTCAATCTAATTATTTAAAATTAGCAATAAACATTTGGCGACGCTACCACTGGCTTCCCAGCCAAACGACGACGGGGAAACTAGTGGTAGCGCGGTCGCCAAATGTCGGCTGTTTTCTAAGGCTATACAAAAATACGCTTGTCATATCATTGCAAAATGTATTATAGAGCCTAAGGGCTAATTAAGTGGGAGTTTTTTTACCTAGTTAGCCTTCAGCCTTTTTCTAGTTTTACTTCACAGGTAAAAAGTATTACACTACGTTATTTAACACGGAAAGAAATTTAATCAATAAGTAGGAAAAAAGAAAGTAAACTCGATCTCTCGGCGGTGATGAGTGAAAAGAAGTGTTTTTGGTCGTCTTGTAGTGAAGGAAAACGTATTTAAAGATTTCAGCTGGTGCAAAGGAAAATTTTTCCAAGATCAATTACCATGAATGAAATTGCCTGTTGTCGCCACAATGTGGTCAAAGAGTCAAACTGGGATTAATTTATTATTCTATCACCGCGAGATTAACGCGTTATTCACGATGATCAAGTTTTCTTGGAGAACATCGACAACTTTTCTTGCCAAGAGAAACGAAAGGTATTTTCTTCTTCGTCTCTTTACTTATACACTTAAAATGGTTGATTTTACGCCAACTACAAGCCGCAAGTCGCGTGCTTTTAGAAGGCCTTGGGGGTGGCCCAAAAATTAACCTTTCAAGAGGTTTATTTTTTCATCAAATCCACAAAGGCTGGTATGTTATATTGCCTTTTTGAGTTTGTCAAGTACCTTCGATTGTCACCAGTTTTTCCACTGATATTGAACCCTCCTTCTCTTGATCAGATACATTTATCACAAGATTCGAGGAGCAATATTATTTTTCGTGCGTTCGTTTAAGAAAAGAACAAGAGATCAGTTATTATTACAGTGTCATTTCGTTCTTTGGTCTCCTTAAGGCGGTCGATTTCAAAAAAATTGTTGAATTAATATCAAAAAGTAAACACGTATTTGTTTGTGTAGGCATTAAGAAACCCGAACGCTCGTGTGGTAGGTCACAAGGACGAAATTAGTAAACAACGTTTTTTTGAAAGTTAACTTATAATACTTAAAAAATGTAAAAATATGACTATGAATCTTTGAGGGAAGCTCCTGTTAAGATTTATTAATAGTTTGATTGATTCGCGAGCAATAATAGTTAGCATAGCACAAAAATAGGTAAAATAGGGGATATTTAATTAATGAACAAGAAATTCCTGGAAAACTTGACCCTCCCGGCGCAAAACTTCAGCAAGAATTAAAACGAAAAGGGATCGTTATTGTTTTACGTGTCGGTTGAGCAACAACTTCTCATCTGAACCTTATGACCGCACCTGCATAAAGCCAGTAAAGGCTTTCCTGCTTACACATTAAGCATCCTTAGGCAACTTACATGTTTTCAATTTGATCAATTTCATAGTCACGCGAAAGGCAGCTGTCATACTTTGGCAAAAGATTTTGTTCGTGCCACTTTTCAAAATCACTTTTTAAAGTCACGCGATAGAAAATTGCAAGGGATAATTTCGAACATCGATCCGTTTATTTCGAAGTAACAGTCAAATTCAAGGAACAGAAGGACAGCGTGTCAGAGTTAAAATTATAAAAGAAAAGATCGAGACTGTATTTTAAAGGTGGCTAACCGAGGGTAACGTCAACAGTTCAAGATTCGATGGAAAAATGTAGACAGTATGGCAATCATTTTCCATCTTTGTTTCATGGCCAAAAACTGCCAAAAGGTTCAAAAGGGTTTTAATCAGTTGTTTCCTCTGACAGAACTATCCCTAAGGGAGGGAATCGGATTGGAGGGGAGGGGAGGGGGGATTCATGTTCCCTTGCGTATCGATGAGAAAATAGAAAGGTTAAGCATCACGTTTACGTAAAAAGGCAAACGCGAATTTGTATTGACCAAGTTTCCCCTTTACTTGCTATTTACTTTTCATTATTTCTTCATAAATTAGTGATCGTGTCTAACCAAGGTATTGACACGTGACTACTAACCAGTTCTTCTTGGGCAGGCCTCAGTACATATAAAGTCCACTTCACAAACTTATCAGAGAAACAGAAAGCGTCCTCCCGTCATAGTAGTTGTATGGAATACACTTCATACTGGAAAGCAGGAGTCGGCTCCTGTGGAAAGTCAATGTTCCCTTAGCCTGTTCCTCATGACACAACAGGCAGTTACCCTCTTCCCTAGAAGTTATTTCAAGAGGTCGTGTTTCGTCACCCTTGAAAAACTCTTGAAGGCCCTATATTAGTTCTGCTAATAATTCCTAAAATTACTCCTACTTTTAGGAATATATATAATTACTATGAGCACATGTAGGCAGTGTAGGTAACAGGGAGAGATGAAGTTTAGTGTACTTGTTAAAGTCACTAAAATTTTCTTAATGTTGTGACACGTCCAACACGTTTGCATCTTTGTGCTGAAGTGGAAAATAGCCAAATTAGTAGATGAGCGGGAAAGAGAAAAAAGGCAAGGGGAGGCTTATGTCAAGAAAACTAATATTAATCAACTAATAATAATTTTAAAAATATTGTCGTATAAATGCTTCCACGCACGGCACTTGGCAGAGGCTCCCGCTGGGTATCCCAAGAATCGAAAAATAGAAAGCGCGCGGGGGACGATGGGAAGAGGGAAATGGCGGTCGAAGGTTGGTACGGCGTGGGAGGGAAGGTAGGGTATTCACTAATCCTCACTCCCATTTTGTCGTTAAAAGTGAAAAATTAAATTCGTCCCTTCCGGAATATGTTCCCAGTAAGAGACTGTATATACGCTCACCACAATCAAACTACGCAAAAACAAACTAAGTCATAGAAACGTCCTATCAAAAGTGACGGTAATACACCTACCGTGATATCTTTCTGGTGAGTTAAACAATGAACAATGGTCCCCGGCCGGGGAGTTCGGAGTTCCTTTACCGATGAAGAAAACTCGATCTTTCAAAATATAAAGTGGAAAGATCTTTATAAAGCAATTGGACAAGAAACCAGTCTCAGTTTGTCGGTCTGTAGTTCAGTAGTCCAGGCTCCTTCCAACTTTTCAATTCTAAGTGAGTGTTACTGGGGGATGCTTAGAAGAAGTTGAAGCAAAGCAATCACTCCCACAACCAATATTTTAGCCAAATTCCGAATTAAATCATAAAAATCTCGAGCAGCAGATAGAGCCACGTGAAAGTAGTCCTTCCAGTTGAATGCCGGGTACGCTATAGGAGACCAATTAACCCTGGGAACACAACGGTTAATGGCGCCTAAAATAGTGGCACAAAATGTCTGAGTAATGTAACAATCAATATCACAACAATAAGGTGTGTCCAAGCAGGCGACACGACGAGAATAGACTTGCGGCACGTATTGCATGCTACTAGATGAAATATCAGAAGATATGTTACCCTCGCCGCAGATAAGAAAGGCGCCGACTTTTACATGAAAAGGAGCAGGGGTTATCAAGAAATATTTGACTTAACAAACAAACCAGGTGCTTACATAGAAATGAAGACAAAGCAAGAAGGGTGTCGTTGCTGGGGTTAAAAACGAGCAAGGAATTTTAAAGACCGCAATTTACATTATAAGCTAATGCATGTCGATAGAGTGGTTCAAGTGGCATGTGCAGGCAGCCGGCCGCGTGCGGTAGTTTTTTTGAAGTGGCCGATAGGGCGATGGTAACATGTATCGACCATAAGCAGATTATGGGGTTCACTGACCGACAAGTGTCAAAAAAGGAAAGATGAAACGCTGAAAATGCTCAGTTTTTCTCTGGTTTCTGTCTTGTACTCCCCACTGAAATTTCTAGAAAATAAATACTTGACGGGCGAAACGTTTCGGAGGACGGGCCGACATTCACTGCCAGGCACCACCAGCTATGATACTTCCTTTTCTCTTTCTCTTGAAAGCAAGATACAGAAGAGGGCCGACAGAAGATAAACAAATATGAACAAATCTTAAAGAACTGCGGGCTATTTTTGTCCGTCATCCTTGAACAGGTGCGCTTAAGCGGGCGAAACGTCGGTGATAGAACTCCACAAACAAAACGCCGACGGTTAGGCAAACTTGGAAAGAAGTAACAATTGTCAACGTTTGACTGTTATTTGCGTCATGTCTTTGTTATCAGTAAAAAAGCAGACCGATTTTTTGTTAGTTGTGCCAAGTCCGACATTCTAGTTGAAACCAAAGCGTGGACATAAAACTGACTGAGGGCGTGCCGCGCGAGGAACCGAAATTCTTTCTTTTTTTTTTTGAAGTTATAATCACGGGTTGTTTTAGATTTTAAACAAAGGCGTACAAAGGTTTAAAAGGCATCGCGTTCTGATAGAAAATTTCAACAATCAAAATAGCTTAATAGCTAATAATTCTTTTTATCTGGTGCACGTATTGAGGTGCGGGGTCCGCCTACGGTTGTCGACACGCGCCACGTGTTTACACACAATCCTGTTTTTAATTTAGTTCCCGCACCAGTCAAGAAACCAAGAAACCGGGAAAACTGCTGATATTTTCAAGCAAAATTTCTCAGACTTCAGCCCTACTTAAATTGGTCTTTCTTGAGTGTAGTGATGCGCAGTAAGGCCTCCGATCCCGGATGAAAACAAAAGAAGTCGTGCGAATCTCCTTGCTCAAGACTACGCCATCGCCTCTTTTTTACTCCTTACATTGACGAACAATATAGCACCGACAGATAGCCACGCTGCCGGCTACGATACTGTCTCAAAAACTACCCAACTGTTCGGCTTACTGGAACAACCGTTCAGACATTAAGCTTAGCACACATTTAGCTAGAATCAGTTGTAAACAAATCAAAGTTCTTCTGTTTAACTCATACCGTATAAGAGACGAGAGTGACTACAGTTTAAACAGCAAAATAACTTCTTTTGAACGTCGATTCATTCACTTTACTTTCACAAAAGAAGGGAATCAACAAACTTGGGCAATTAAGCCACCCTTGTTTTTTTGTCGGTAATTTCACTGCGTATACAGTTAATTCATTTTTTTCGTCTTTAAGACTATCTTTATAAAGAATATCTACGACATTTTGACAATACACAAGTTGAAATAGAAGCAATTATATTGTAATTCATTACTTCGCTTCGTAACTTGTATTCTGGGTAGAACGTATTCCGTAGAGCGCTCAATTCATTTAATTGAAGAGCATTGATTATTAATAATCACAGGAGTTCAGGCTTCAGGAGTAATCATTGATCGTTTATTGCGACAGTGCTGTTTCGTATGGTCCGAAATTGTAGGACCACACTCATCAGGCAACTTCAACGATCGTTGAAGTTGCCTGATGAGTGTGGTCCTACAATTTCGGACCATACGAAACAGCACTGTCGCAATAAACGATCAATGATTACTCCTGAAGCCTGAACTCCTGTGATTATTAATATATATATATTTATATATATATATAAGTACACAGATGAACCATTATGAAAATGAGAAAATCCTTGGGAGTCAGTCCTAGAATTAAAGCTGTAATTCGAAATAACAGAATAATAGATGTTGGAGTACCAACCACCACAAGATAATAATCAATGTTTCAACCACATGGACCTTTAATTGTTATATGAATATGAAATAATCTGTGATGCCTCACTTGAAAATTTTCCGGCTACTCAGGTTTGCTGTTCAGTCTAAAAAATGCCCGGAGGTGCTTCAATATGGCAAAAAAATATTTTTCCGAATTCGAAATTATTGAATTTTTATTAAATAATTGGTAGGTTTAATCAGTTTAGATAAGATACGATCATTTCATCTCTGGCTCGCTGAATATATTAGGATTGAGAAATTTTCTATCAATTGCCATATTTAAGAGGTCTTTGAATACACTCTTTTGTCGCCAGGCAGACCATAATCAACCTGTCAGTTTGCCAATCACTGACTGGGGGAAGTGCTACCTTCTAATTCTCCGTCGTGTGGTCAGCATAGTGCGCATGTGCACCGTAACATTATTACCCCATCACTGACGTGACGATTCGTAGTAAAGAGGTACAATTAATTCTCAATGTTCCTGTGTACGTCACAATTGAAGCCGGGTTTGAAACCCATCTATAGATATTGACCGGTAGAAGTCGCTTACAGTTATGAAGTACCAAGGCTGTACGTTGAACTTTTGTAAACAGCTGGTGAACATTGTGATTACTAGACTAGGATTAGTCCCTTACTTTTCTCAGGGAGAGACGAGCGGTTCCGCTTCTCCTCGCAGTAAAGGAGACTTATGCAGACGTCATTTGTAAGTTTAAAGTACAGACAGCGAAACAAATGCATGCTGGGGTGTCTAGACGAAGATTAGTCATTTACCTCATCAGGGAGAGTACAGTAGACTCGCGGCGCGTCTTCCCGCGTCTCTTCACCGCGCAAGTGCTAAGTGGACTTTCACAAACGCTCGAGTTTGCTGCTTATTCTGCTATTCCTCGGGTATATATGGGACTTCCCACACTCTATATGACGCGAGGTGCTGCTTCAACCTTCCTATTAATGAACACTAGAAACAGAATTAAATCACAGAAACATACTTACCGCAGTTCAGACAACTCATTTCAGTAACTGGACTGCACATCAGACGCCTGGTTTGAGCCAGTTGTGCAGTTTTAACAAGACGGAAATCTGGTTCAGAACTAAGCAATCGGCCTATCCTTAATACGACTTATTTCTCCTCAGTTGTATTTCCGTGATTTACACAGTAGTCGTTGTAATGGCCTTTTTTGCATACTTCAAATTATTGGGCTTCAGAAAACGGAAATAAAACTGTTTGGTTAATCCTTTGAGCCTCGATGTGAATTTCTGTGTTTACTTTGTCAAGCCACTTTTTTTCAAAAACAGCAATAATAGCAGCAAATTACCGGCCACAGCGACAAACCTGTGAGGCGGAATCGGATCTTCTAAAAGTATTGATACATTGTTGAAAACGAGAGGTCGATCCTTACTCCCAGAAGATCAAGAGAAAGAAATAATAATTAAAAAAGTAGCAAAGTGTATATACCTAAAGGAATCGTTTTTCCTTTTTTAGGCCCCTCAGTCTTCTTGACGAAAGTATCAATTTACTGTTTTTCTAGTAAGGTATGCACTAATGACCCCGTTTTGTTCATACGATTACGGGAAATGCACTGTCACATGACCACTTTTCTTAACAAACATGTTACATCTTGAACAAATAATAATAACAGAGCAGGGCCGATAAAATGAAGATAAACTAGTCAGGTTCCTCTGTGCAACAACAATCACTCAAGTTTTCGGCGTACGGCAATCACTGAAGATAAAAATTTGCACTAGAGCTTTTAAACATGATGACAAAAATTGCCAGGCTATTATGAAAACCGGCTTAACTCTAAACTAGTAAGATTTTTAACTGACTTCTCAGGTTGTGAAGGAGGACGTGGCCGAGTGGCTTAAGTAGACTAAGTAATTTAGCTTGAATTTCTTCAACCGGTAGAATGTTCTACAGAAATCAGGTTAAAAGGCTTAAAATTTCATCATATCAATGACTGCACAAACTTTATCGTTTTGGATTTTTTCAAAGCTCCCGATTCTAAGAATGTGTAAATTAATGACTCAAGTCATGCAAACGATTTCACAACTCACTATGAATCCTCTCCTTAGTTTTGGGGCGAGACTAATGGACTGTGGTGTTGTGTTCTGTCCATTAACCTTGGAGGGCGTATATTAGCGCTGTGACGTTGTGACCTTGTTCGGCGCGACCCCCATGTCTGAAAAGCTTCATGGTAGGAATTTCTTTTAATTCTCTTTTGCTTTAAAGGAGCAAGTGGTCAGTCTAACTTTGAAGCTAGTAGGAGTCGTAGGAGCCACTGATTAGCGAGTTCCAATGTGTGCTTTGACTCTTACACTGCTCTTAAACTGTTTACAGAATGTACAATGATATACTGTATGACTCTTTAGTGATCAGGCACCGGTTTAAACGCCGTCCTTAAATAGATTTCAGTAAACCTTTAATAGCATCAAAGCAGATTTAGAGCTAATGCCTTCCTTGGTGAAGCTCTTACATTTCACACAACACTGAGTAAGAGGAGATTGCATAATTGTGACCCAGTTGTACTGAAGATGGTACGGTCGGGCGCGGGTAGGGTAACATAACTTTTTATTTGTGTCTGAGTGCTCAAATAAAGGCTTGTAAACCATAGTTTGTTATGTTTTATGTGGTGTAGTTTTTTGTTGTTTCCACGGCGTTGTATCGATTGTAATAGTCATTGAACGCTAGAATTCAGGGGGTGTCTGCGGACCAGCTTGTCAAATGGCCATGCAGCTTTAAGAGCAAAGTCAACAGTATCACTAACCATATTCTTATGCAAATAATATTGTCACCTTGCCATTAAAAATTTTAAAGATACAAACCAGCAACCGGTAGAAGAGGAATGTGAAGGGATATGATACGGATGACCCGCCCTTAAACCGGCGCTCAATATTAAGATATTTTCTACATCACCACTCACACAAACCCCTGGTAAGCAGAAACAGTAATGTGTTATACGAGTATAAGCATTGTGGAATAATGCTTTTTTTACTTTTTCATCATCCGCTACTTACAAACATCCGCCAAATTAGAGCCTCCAGTTTAGGAATACTGTACATAATCAGGAAAGTCTCACATCTTTGTTAATCTGTAAAAAAGCTTACTTTATGAGCTATAAATTGACGAAACAAACATAAAATTACAAAGCACTTTAAGAGTTGTCGGGTTTTTTTTGTGAGCTTCCTTAATTTGACCAGATTTATTTGCTTGATAGGATGAACTAAGTCCAAATTCGTATCTACTCACGCTTAGTTTTTGTTTCAGTAATGATATAAGCTGACTTAAGCAGATACCTCATTTAAATTTTCTTCACCCAAGTCACGTTCAACATACATGACCTCATCATTTTCAGGAACAAAAAAGAAAACCTTTTTCATCGCCGACGAAATTCTGCAGGTGCTTGATGACTTTTCAACGCTTTTAAAAAACTTAAATGAGAACTTAAGGTACCTACAAACATTTTTATCTTTTAAATCAGCTAAAAAATGAAGTGCTTCAAATGTTTCGCTCACTTTTTCCCATCCAAAAAATGTTAATAACTTCCTCCGTGTTGTGTGCTTAAAACAATAGAAATCAAACCTGTTAATCTTTTCGCATTAAACTCTGTTAGTTTATGGCTGTTTTTGGAAACAAGATGAAAAACTATGTAACCCGAATGGTACATTTCACCTGTTTTTGAAACATAAAAGAGACCTTTTAAATGCAGACATAAAAAATTAAGGGAGTTTTCAGGAATAAACTTGGGCAACAAAGAAGAATGTCATTAACACCTTGAAAACGAATATTGCTTTTTCGGGCCGAAAATCTTATACGTAATTTTTCATTCATACAAAGGGCATGGCGTATAGTCATTGTCTACATTTTTTCTTTGTTGATACATTGACAAAACTATTTATCAGCAAAATTAAGTTAGTTTGTTTTAAGTCTGCGAAAATTAGCAGGGTTGCTCCTCAGTTTGGTTGCGACGGCAGCTCATAACAATAAATAAATACTTTTTTTCTTTTTGGATCGATGTAATCGTTGTTTCTCTAGAATCTGTTCTATTCATTGTATTTGGGTAGAATAGAGTCGGCTTAGAACACGTAAATATAAATAAGGCGGGTGATTTGTGGAAAATCATGCAGTTGAATTTTGATTGGCTCGGGGTAAGTAGGTCCCGCCTTTGAATACGTAATGCACAGTGTAATTGTCCAAGCTTGTCAACGAATACAAGGCTTGCAATTAGCGCTGTTGAGATCACAGAGCACAGCGGGAAGAGTGATTTTTTACTGCCTTCCTACTGTTAAGAATTAGTAAAACGTTTACTGTTTGACTTTTAGAACTTGTTTGAGAACGGATCTGAGGTAGTGATTTGAACCAACGCGAACCAGAGCTCGCGGTCGTGGAAGAGGTTTTGAGGGCCGCCGACAGTTCATTACGTTTCTGAGATTTTGGTAATACAGCGACAATGGCCATGTTCTGGTTGATGCTCGTTGTGTTCGTTTGCTTTTCTGTTGGTTTTGGTCAAGAACTGTCGTGTTCAACAGTGAAAAGCGCGTGGAGATCGAAAAGGCTGACAGAAAGCGAGGTTCCTCCATCGGCCGTTGATGGTAAGCATTTGTTAGTGCCATACCAACGGAGGAGTGCTTCATGAATATGTGGTCTTTTCTGTGATTTCCTCATTTTGTTTTAGGTGTATTACCCTGCATGGGGTGGTATTTAGGCAAGTTCAACTTTCAGTTTGATGATATCTAACTGTATTTTGTTTTTTAGGAAATGACCTTCGTATATGCCCTAAAGACAACGGCAAGCAATGCTGCTCGCGAAGAATGGAAGATCGCTTCGCCAGCCTTGCGCGCGGCGACTTCGATCAAGCGGTGTCCAAAAAAGTTGAAGAACTGGGGAATCTCTTTGCCGTCCAGGCCAAAATATTTGACGGTAAGCTGTTCGCAGTAAAATGTACAAAGTGTGAAAGAGTGTGGATTAAGTTTGCGACTGAAAAATCCGCTAATGGAGACTCATTTGGCGTGTGCATGCCGAGTTGAGCCCAGCTTTGTGTGAAATAAGCTAAGCTTTCGTTTTATTGTAATATTATGCTTTTCTCTCCCGGTTTTTACCCCTTCGTTTTCGATTTATTTCTTAGATGACGCGTATAAACATTTCGCCTCTGGCATTTTTAGGGTTTGTAAAGGTCAGCCTGCCTAATATAGAATGAAAGGGATTTGGTGCACAGGAAATTGGCCGAAAATCAAAAGTAAACAGGACTGCGTTTTCATGATACTTTTACCCACAAGCCTTGAGCAGTAATTACGGCACTCATTTCTGTCGCTCGACTCGCTTTAATCTCCTGATTGCTGTAACAAGAAAAAATAAGTAATTTTTTTCTTGTTAGTGGTCATTTAGGAAAGCGAATCGTAGATCTAAGATCGATGAGAAATGAGTAAACTTGCACGTACTTGCGGCAGTGTTGGAAGTAACATAGCTCTCAAAAACTGCCATGTAACCTTATCTTCATATCTCTTTGGAATGTCGGAGAAAACAAGCTTAAAAATTATCAGTTTCGTGTGTTAATCTACCACAATGAAACGAACGCTTCCTTAAAAATCCTTTTCTTTCGTCCATTTCATAAACCTTAAAATCGCTTGCACGTTTCACGGCGCGAAAGTTTAATCACAAAAGGCTGCGATACCATTTTGAAATGAACTCGGCAGATCTGCGTGTCGGAGCGACGCAAAGTCTTTCCACAAGTTTGAAGTGTCGGTGTTATGTTACATTTGCTACCTCACGAAATTTTTTTGGGCGAGAATCGTGCTCGTTTGAGGCAATACAAGAAGAATGTCATGCTGTCTTGAGTGGGGGTGCGAACAATAAAGTTTATAAATCAGTGTTCAGTAACCACATGGGAGCATGTTATGGAACAAGCGTTTAGAAAACCCCCCCTTCGAGAGGTCACAAGAATAGTTTGTTATTTCTTTAGCATTTATCTGAATCGTGTTGGACAAAACCATCACATGTGAGTGGTAAATTTAGAAAATGAGTTTTGTTTGTCACAGTTGCATTCGCCTGGGGCTATTGTACATTTAAATTAAAAAAGATGAAATCTTTGGTTTTTTTTATTAATCTTCGATTGTTTTCATGGATTCGTGGTTTACTCGGCTAACAATGTGTGCATGAACCCAAATTATATATCCAGTTATATTGCTGAGATAAGATACTCGCTGAAATCTCAAATCGGGAGAAAGTTACGCATTCTTAACTCTTCAAAGGTGTAATTTACGACCAAACATAGGCGAAATATTGGCCGTGAACTTTTATGTAAACGATATTTTTAAGTAGTTAAACACTATTTCTTTGACGTACTAGATTTTTCTGTACTGTGGTAGAGCTGAAATAATGCCAAACCATTTGTATCAGAGATTCTGATGTTTTTTTTGTCAGGTCCTTGAATATAAGTCGGTTACAAAGAAGGTTTATGATTAATCGCGGAAGTGAACTCTCGCTGCGGCCTTCCTAATTCCGACATGTTCGAGGAAAGTGTTGGTAAACCATGAAGACTTTACTGAAATTACTGATTCTTTGAGGTCTTGCCTAACGGAATTGGAACTTAATTGGATTAAAGCACATTATTATAAATACACATTGCTAATTATGAAATGCAAACACACTTTTTACAGCGTTGTACGGCGTGGCGAGGTCAAAATGTCGTCGCTTGGCGCATTTCAATTTAGCACCTCATCTTAAGTTTAAATGGACACTTATTACATAATTCTTAACTAGCAAAACCCATTTGGCGCACATCCACACTTTCGAAATCTAACCAGGGACAGTTTAAGCAAAACGAAACAAATGTGGAGTTTCCTCTATGCCTAACTCAAAAGGAGAGTTTTGAACCTCTGATGGTAGCAGCCTTGAATATTGCTATGTTTGCAGTGTGTTGTGTAGGACCATTGTAGTGGAAATCTTGAAATTACTAATTCATCATAATTTGCAGTGTAATTTGTCAGTGTCTAGACACATGAAGAATGTTATCTTTTGCATTATGGAAAATACTTGCACAACTTTAATCACAGCTGGTTACCTGCAATCTTTTTGCCTTCGTAAGCAAACAAATTGTAGAATAAATAACGATTTTGTGGTGTCATGTTCGCAAGTATCCTAGATGGTATTGAAATTATGAATTTTTGTGTTTGACGAGTGCAGAAAACTGGATAATCCGCAGAGAAAGAATTTCATGTATTTAACCCTTTCATGACAGTCTTTATACTGTAGTTTTTGAAGTTAAAGAAAGTATGTGGATAAGTCTCCGTTTTTTAGTAGATAACATTATTTAGCAAATAAATTCCAAAACTTAGAGTAACAATTTCTAAAAATTAAATATTTTGTTTAAATTGCTTGAACTTCATCAGTGATGTAAAATGAGGTTTGCTAACAGATAGTTGTTTTGTAATCCCAGGAGGGAATTGTGAATGGCTTGGAGATCCTATCCCTTGCCCTATTCAGCTAAGGTTTTCTTTATTCATTTAGTTTTTGATAATCTATAAATGGTAGCTATTATGTCAATGAATAGTCAACCTTAGGTTCATGTAAATTCTAACATGACTCCCAGGTTTTAGGGTCAAAAATGCACTTTTTCCACAAGTCCACTCTCTCACAATTGCCAGAAGAGACTTAAGCACGTAGAAAACCAAACCAAATATGACCAGAAAGCCTTGGAGTCATGTTAGAATTTTAATATATGGAACATGGGTTATTACATCACCTTAAATCCTCTATAAAGCCTCCCAGGCAGCTTATTTTTTTCAAGCCCATTTGAGGTTGGGGGGTGCTTAGCTGGCCAAAGACAGCAAGCTGGTGGTAGTATCCAGTGGCAACCAGCCATTGCTGACAACCATGGATACACAAGAAAAATTTTTTATTCATTAGGTTCTTAACAAATCATAATCATTATTATTTTGAATTTTGAAACAAATTCTTTTTTTTGTTTTGGTGTTTTGATCCGAGCAAGTTTATTTAGAAAACACCAGATATGTTTTCTATATTTAAAAAATGGGAGTCACAATGAAACAGCAACCTTAGCAACATTTCTTACAGTTTAATGCAAAACCAGAATTACTAATGATGTCATATAATTATTTTTAGATCATTGTGTAGTATATTGTTTTTGCAAAGTGACAGTTTTTTTTTTCCCAAAGCAAAAGGTGTTTCTGCTTCAACAATGATGTAGTCTTTTAGCTTGTCATCTTAAATTTAGTTGCTAAGAAGTGAAGTGCATTTTTAATCAATTTTTTTTCTACCAAGTTTAAAACTCAGTGAAGTTGATCGAGGCTCTGCACTAAGAAAAATCAAAAGGAAAAATCAAGGTTGCCCAGCATAGGATTTCTATGAAAAAGCTAAAAGTGCCCAGTCCGAAGATGATCATGATGATGACAGTAAAAAAAATTAGGAGCAACAATATTGTTATTTATTGCTAGTATAGCATCATTTCCTTTTGGATATTGTGTGTATATCCAAGTAAATTTGTCATTTGGATTCAGTTGAATAAATCATTATTTTTGATTATGTTTGATTCAAACTGAGTATCACCAATTCAAGTTTCATGTTCACAACACTTCTGGACTACCAATAAGCTTAATTATTAACATATGCCCAAAAGAAAATTAAATAATATTGTCAAACACAAAACAACTTAATATTTGTATACATTATAAATATTGCGTACAGTATTGTTTGTATTCACAGAGTGAACCAAAATTCTAAATCACAGGACTGATGTAATCTTGTACCTAATTTTTAGTTAATATGACAGCTGTATATCATGCTTGTACACATTTTCCAACACACAGGGTGTTAATTAGGCATCAGAGATCAGAGAACTCTCCGTTTACTCAGGGCAGAATTCTCCAGCTAACGTTCGGTAGCCTATGACTATTTTTTATTCAGACATGGAACCTCTGTCACATTATTCTCCTATAATGTTACACCTTTCTCCATCTACTAGAATTCTTAATGAAAACCCTGAACACAACTTTTGCCATCACCTGCTCTTGTCTGACTTGCTAGACATTTTTATTTTCTGGCATTTGGATATCAATGAATACTACTAGCGTTCAATTCACTGTTATTAAAAATCAATTGTGGGAAATTCATTTTCTATAGCATGTGGTATATGTATTGTTATGTAACTGAGGAGTTCTAGATTTTCCAAAACTGCCCCTTCCAGCAGTCAAGTCTCTCTAGCAGTTTTTAACTCGTTAAAAGTTTATTTCTGAGAAAACAAACGATATTGGCCAGAAGGGGTAAACTGCCATTCAGTATTGGACACAATCATGCATTACCGATCCTCAAAGAACATCTATAACTCTCACTAACTGAGTTTGAGCCCTGTACTGTAATTAAATTTTCTTTCATGTTTTGGTAATCCCAGTGAGGTTTAAATACCAAAGACCTTAATTTGCACAAGAAAGAAAAACCCTGAATCATTCTGGTAGTTCATGGGAATAATTGCCAAACAAGTAACGACAGAAACCATGCAATAAAATTAGTTATTTGGGATGATGTAAAGGTTGTTTGTTGAATCCTGGTATTCTTGGTTTATACAATCTCTTTTGAACCTTAACAAGGCTGTGCTCTAAGGAAAATTGAAGGGAGCCCAGTGTTCTGAAACTGTAAAATCTAGGGTGCCCAGCATATGATTTGTATGAAAAAACTAAGATTTGCTAGTCGCCCAAGAGCAAAAGTTAGGCGCCACGGGCCACCGGGCTCTGCTAGAGCACAGCAATCACTTCATAATTCATATTGTTGTTCTGTTACAATCAAGACCTTTACGTAGTTAAATGACATGTCAATTCTGTATACCAGATACAATTTTCTTTTCAAAGCACCTGCAGCACCTTTGAGCAGAGCCTTTTTTTGCTTTCTTGAGTAAAAAAGAGAAAAGTAGACTCTGTCTGAATTGCATCCAGCCCTTGAGGTCACTGCAGCCCAAACTTCCAGACTAGACAAGTTGTTTTCTATTGTAAAACTGTTTTTTCTATTGCGAGTATCCCTTTCACTCATAAAGTGATGGGCAAAACTGAACCCACTGTAGCAGGCACACAGCTATTAGGCCTACAGTGCGCAAAGAAAGTTGTCTCGAACAGCCCAAGGCTTGTGGATTTTACTATCAGGCTAGTGTATTCTATTTTTAACTTGCCTGATGGGCAAATGAAGCACTATTACTTTTGGGCTAGTACATGCTAGTTACAGCTTGTATGAATGGCAAGCTGGCAAGTTTCATTAGTAGTCAATTAATCAATATTGTATTAATAGTAGTTTATTATGTAATTTTAGTTGGTAGATTATATTGGCAGTTAATTAATTAATCGATACTTTTTATTACTTTAATTGTGGGAGGGCCATTATGAAAACTACTGGGTGACCAGTAATCAATGTCTTTACCCTCGTTAAATAAAGTTATTACTTACCTACTAAAACTGACTTTCTTTGTATCCTGGCCTGGGTGCAAAACAATATCCTAGCAACATGCAGGGCTCAAATAATTTCTGGAGAGTCTCCAGACACAATGACCGGCCAAATTTATTTTAGCTTGGTCGAGTATCGTTTCTGGAAGGCCAAATTTTAAGGCTAAAAGTAACTCTTAAAACAAGTGCCAATAAACCAAAACTGGCGTTATGTATTTCCAATTAGTCGTTGCTTAACTAATAAAAGTGAAAATCTTTTTACTTTTGGGACTTGAAGTGTGTGAACCCCAATTATGTCTGTTTCAATGTGTGAATTATAAACAATGGTTCTAGTTGCATTTCACCGACCATTTCAGATCAAAGTTCCGCAGTACATAGTGACTTGCTACCTACTGATAACAACTAAAACAACTGAACAGCATGGAAATTTTAATTCATTTCATTTTTAATACGATCCAGTGTGACTGGTCAACCTGACTGGCAAGGCGAAAGGTTTACTGGTCAACTTCCCAATCAGCCCGGACATTGTCTGTTAACCAGCCATTATTTTGAGCCCTGACATGCCGCGCATGCTCCTTAAGGATCTTACTCCATTCATGCAGAGCCTTTCTCGAGTGCGCCAAAAGCGAGCAAACAAGATTAAGGCTCTGCTGGAAAGGTGCACCTACATTAGCTTGTCTCTGACCTCCATTGTTACTTTTTCACTTTCTTCAGATTACTTCCAGGAACTCATCAAGAAGTCTCAGCAGGATTTAGACTCAACGTTCAAAAAGATTTATGGCGTGCACTATGAGCAAAACACAAAATTATTCATGGACTTTTTTGTGGACCTTACAAGTTATTACAGGGGAACAACTGGGTCTGACATCAATGGCATAATGGATGCATTTTTCACCAAGCTTATGGGTCGCATGTTTCAGATAATGAACACTCAGTACAAGTTCACTGAGTCATACCTTAGCTGCGTATCGCGACAAGTTGATGAGCTGCGACCATTTGGAGAGGTACCAGAAAAACTGAAGCCACAAATTAGGAAAGTGTTAATCCATGCCAGAACTTTTTCCAAAGCTCTCTTTGACGGTCGAGATGTTATTCACATGCTCAAAACTGCTGTTTCTGCCTCTGAAAACTGTAAGAATCACCTTGTCAAACTCAAGTATTGTTCATGGTGCAAAGCAATGACTTCCTTGAAACCTTGTTATAAGTTTTGCACTGATGTACACAAAAGTTGTCTAGTGGACATCACCAGAGTAAACACCCTATGGCAGGGCTACATTGGAGCTTTGAATGACCTCTTGGAGAAACAAACTGGTCCTACCAACATACAAGATGTGATTTCTAGATTAAACTTAAAGATTTCTCTAGGAATCATGAACTTTCAGGACTCACAAAAGATGGAAGAAGTAAAGAAAAAGGTAAGGAAATGGACTAGTTGGTTCTCTGAAAAGTTTTGCTCTTGTTTTGCCTATTTAATTGAAGCCAAGATAGTAAAGAGCATACCGAATGTATTTGGCATTTTATTAAGAGGTTTCCACAACACTGTGTTGGCTTGTGTTTGCTTGGTCCTTAAGCCAAGAGTGATTAGCATTGTATATCTCCTTCTTAGATCATCAGTGTTATAAAAAACAGCGGTCATGAGAATTAAGAAAATGCTTGCAAAAGATAAATAGAGAATATTACACGGTGGCGCAAAGATATCAATTTTATTTTCGAGTGGCAAAACAATATTTTATTAACGAGCGCAGCAAGTGAGTAAATTATTGTTTTTGCCACGAGAAAATAAATTCAAATCTTCAAGTCGCCGTGTAATGTTCTTTTTATTATATAAACAAAAAGACATCAATAAAATAATAGAGGGAAATTACCGAAATTACGTCATCGATAAACTCACATGTGAGATTATGGAAAATAAACCACTCGGGTCCCGGATGTAGTTTTTATGAATTTTACAAGTGGTATATTTTCCAGTAAAACGCTCGTGTCTATGTAATAAATTAAATTTATTATATGGCTAAGTCTGTTTTTGCCATGCGATTGGTCAATTTGCAGTTCATAACTTGCTATTTGGACCAAAACAAAACAAAACTGAGCTAACCGCCGCCCGGTTAGCTCAGTTAGGAGAGCACCGGTCTGCTGAGCGGAAGGCCATAGGTTCAAACCCCGGCCGGACCAACACTCAGGATCTTTAAATAACTGAGGAGAAAGTGCTGCCTTTGTAACAACATCTGCAAATGGTTAGACTTTCTAGTCTTTTTGGATAAGGACGATAAACCGTAGGCCCCGTCTCACAAGCCCTTGCACATGTAATAAATTTGTGGGACGTTAAAGAACCCACACACTCCTCATAAAGAGTAGGGCACGTAGCGCCCGGTGTAGTGGTCTATCTCAATTTCACACTCATGTGTGGGGGCATCATTACTCATTCCTTCATTACTTGTAAACTGCACCTTAAGCAGTCTGGCAAAGTCCCCCAACCGGTGTTGTAAATTATCCCTGAAAAGCCCTGTGGGGAGTGGATAATAAGATATTTACAATTTACAATTTCAAGAGCAAATGCTCATTTCGCAGTGTCTTTTAAACTTAGATGGGTAAAAAAATACCCTAAAACAATTACGCAAGTACGTTTTCGAAAGTTGTCTTAGTGACAGCTAAACCTAAGGTTGTGGCAAACTTAAAGAACTCATGGAAAAAGTCATGAAATTTGAAGAGCACAAAAGAGTACAAACCCTGTTTGCAATATGTGACTCCATTAATTTTGTTGTCTGCTTCTTTAAGCTAGAGGCTGTGACAAAAAAGTTTTTTTCAAGAAATTTGTTTTGTCCGAGTGCCTAGATCAGTATGTTTTGCTTAAGCATTTCAAACCAGCGTCAGCTTCTTGCACTATGGGCAGTTATAAATTCTTGACATGAGGAGGCTTGTTTAAGCCTTTAAACCCTAAGATCAAAATTCAAATTCTCATTTGTTATCCCTACAAGTTCTCAGTAGAAGTAGTGGGGAGAATTTGTTGAAGTATCAATTAGAATTATCTAGTGTGATCATGTCCTTAATTCTCATGACCACTCTGTTTTACAAAGCGTAGATATATCAAGGAGAAATTTGATGCTGATTGCTCTTAGGGCTTAAAGGGCTATAGGTACATGTTCAAAAGCATAGTTCATCTGTGCTATTTTTGTAGGTCTTCCAAGCTGCAGAGTGTGGTAGTCCGAGGGTATCAAAGAGATCTACAGCTGACTTTTTTATTGAAGGAAGCGATAGACAGAGAAGAAATAGTGATATGATGACGTTAGCAAGAACGGATTCTTCAAAGGGCAGCTTTGACAAGTAATTACTGTTCCTTTTATGAAATAGTTTAATGGTTGAACGTTACATCTGAATGTGAAAGAGGCTTTCATAGTTTGAATGAAAGCACAAAGCCAGGTCACCAGTCTTTAAAATATGACATCTGAATGTTAAAAACATCATATCTATGTGGCTAAACTGCATGTTGCTGTTACTCACTTTGTAATGGGGTTGTTGAGGGTTGTCAAAAGTAGCTGGCTGCCAGCGAAAATCGCCACTTACTTGGTTAGTATCGGCCGGCTACTCTGCTTGGCATTTCTTTACAGATGGTGTTTTTCAAATAAAATATCCCTGCACTCGCCACTTACTTTGACAACTCAGCTTTCTATGTCAAAACTTTCTGACAACCCTGGTTGCTGGTGGTGGTGAAAAAACAATACAATAACAATAAGAAAACATACAAATTGTTGTTCAAAACGTATCCATTCACCCCCACCTCCCATCCCTTTGGAAATTGTAGTTTAGGCTAATACTTGCATTTTTTGAGACCCCCCCCTCCCTCCCCAGCAACCTCCAAAAATAGCTCAAACAGCAAAACTGAAAACTTTATACCCCTCCTCCCAATGGCAGTGGTAAAAGTTAAATGAGTGCAGAGTAAAAACAGCTCTGTTTATTCAGTTATTTCTTAGTGTTATCCTTTTACTAGTTAAGGACTGTTTTTGGTTCTTATACTCGCAATTCAATTAGGGGCCGACCATTTAACTCTTGAGGGTGGGGGTGGGTGATTTCTGGTCATCAAGAATTTTTTTTTCTAGCAATATGGTGGGCAGGATATTTTTTCCCTTTTTTTCCCCATAAGCTCTCTATTACATTTGTGCTGCATGCAATTTTTTTCTTCCGACAAGCGCTTGCAGGAAATTTTTTTTCAAAATCACCCACCCCCCCTCAAGAGTTAAATGGTCGGCCCCTTATCTATTTTTCTTTCTGATCGTTAGACTGACAGGCAGTTTCAAATCAAAAATGAAAGCCGCAGATAACTTTTGGAGTACTCTTCCAGATAATGTTTGTGGTGACATTTCTGTCAAACAGAACTCTGATTGTTGGAATGGTGTTGGAAAAGGGAGGTAAGCAATTTAAACATTCTTGAAAGAAAAATATTACTGGTATGAACTTAAAATAATTTGAACAGATTCCAGCTTTTGAATGCATAGCCGTTCCCTTATTTTTTATCCTAACAAATTTCACATCCTTAATAGTACAGTTTAGTTTGTGTGTTTGATGAGAAAATTGCATCAGTTGACAAAATATGCAAACATACTTTGCTGGTATAATTTAACGCTATCTTCCCAACAGCTTTGTACATTAATTTACAATGGTTTTGTGTTGTCGTTTATGCCTAAATGTTTTTAGTTTTCAACCAATGATCATCACTGTCTGAAACCAGTCTGGAGGCTGATTAGTGCTAACCCAAGGTTAAATTGTAACCTGGTTTCTTTATGTGTTGTTAAAAAACATTTTCTTTGATAGAGCATCCAATCATCATCATAATTCAATTCAAAGTAGACAGACTGCAAATTATCTTAGTTGCTAAAAAATATATATCTATACGTGTAGGAGCCATACGTGTGCTAACACATGGCTAAACTAGAAATAGCAACTTAAATAAATATAGGTCTGCTAGGATAACTCCTGAAGGAATTACTTACACCAACCATAGAGGCCTGTATCGGGGACTTGCACGACGTAACCAGCCGTCCACCAGCGTACAAAACCAAGACTGTACATAACAAAGTAGACAGACTGCAAATTAACTTAGTTGATAAAAAATGTATATCTACGTGTAAGAGCCATACGTGTGCTAACACATGGCTAAACTAGAAATAGCAATCTGTAGACGAAAAGAATAAAAAATGAATTGGCTTGTTGTGCTTCCATTTGTGAATGCAAATTCCTCCTCCTCTGAAAAGGGGGGGGAGGGGCTTATTTGAGAGAGGGGGCTTAATAGAGGATTTACTGTATTAAAATATTGTGACACCTCTCCATATCTATAGTTACACAAGCCCTGGAGATGGAGGGAATGACATCACAGAAGACATAAAACGAGAAGTACACCAAGCAATTGTCAAACTTAAAGAAATAACAGATCAGTTGAATGCAGCGATAAATGGAGAAGAAATCATAGACAACGATGTTAGTGGATCAGGGAGTGGTAGTGGTAGTGGGAGTGGAGATGAAGGGAGTGGAATAAATGAGATTACAGAGATGCCAGAAAACTCTGTCACTGACAATCCAGGTACTAACTTAGTTGATGATGAGGAAGCAAGTGATAATGTGTTTGGTGGAGGAGTTGGGAAACCCAGTCCTGGAAAACGAAGGAATATTGCATCCCAGCATCATGCAGAAGTGTGGCTTTTAGCCTCTCTGCTTTGGGCCTTCTTGGGCATTCTAATTGCATAACTAGATTGGAACACATATATTACAGTAATTGTGTCCACAGAAAAAGGATTTGCAGTAAAGTTTTATACCAACTGCCCATGAAACATTGGTCACTTGATATAGTACAGTACACTGCAAAAGTCTTGCCACACTCAAACTCCCAAAGGGGGCAACTATAAATTTAAGAGTGAACATTTACAAGCTTTTATTTCCAGGGGATTATTTTTTACAGAAAGTTGTCACAACAAAATGTAAATTAATTTGTAAATTTTTAAGCTTGCCTTTGACTGAGTGAAGACATAACTTTTGTATAAATTCATTTTTATTTGAAAATCCAGAAGGATGAATATGTCTGCTAAACTAATGTACGTATGGTTTGCAAGACATGCAAACTATTCAATAATATTGTGTATATAGAGTACCAGTACATCATGTTAGCTACAAGAACAAAATATGGTTTGGGCAAGAAGAAATAAGAAACACCATTAGGTTTGAGGCAGCATGAAGAAACTTGCAATTTTGCTGCATTTGCAGAAGCCTGCTCCATTCGTTCTTGCGCCATTACTTTCAAGCGCCTACGTTGCAGCCGGCCCATGCACTTGTCTAAACTATTTGAATAGTACAGAAGGGTTAGAACGTGTGCAATGCAGGCAACTCTGCAGGCTACATTCCCAGTAACCTTCAAACCCTTGAAGAGGGTGGGAATTTACAAAAACCATTACTTTTGAAAGACAATACTTCAGACATAGCAACCATGAATTTCCCAAAAATTGACTACCGTCATTTGTGATACTTATCTTTTTAAAAACATAAATGCCACAAGTTGACTAAGCCTCCCCCAAGAAAAAAAAATGCAACAACCAAATTGCAGTGTGACAAAAAGCATTACAAGGTACTTTGACTTTTATGGATTGAGAACTGGGCTAATTTACTAGTGTGGCTATTGTTTTCATACTCTCAAACAATAGCTACACTGTCTTGTAAATTACACATGTAAAAGTTTTATGAAATTGACCCCCGCTTAGTTTTTGACCCTTCTAATGAAAAGCCTGCATAAATGGCATATACTTATTTATGTGTATGTTTAGTCAAGACCTCAGTGTCTTCATTTTGTTTGAAGTTTGGTTGCTTTATTACCAAGGGAACCATGTGTAGTTGGCAGGTGTGGAATTTTTTGCAGGAAGAGGTTTTACTGGTGACCAGTTTCACAAATGGGGTTAACTTGTGGCATTTATTGTTATGTTGATATCCGAAGTGTATTTTTTTACCAATCAATTATACATGTTTTGGAAGGGGCTTATTTTGTCAGAGAATCTCCTGAAAAAAAAATTACTAATCCACAATGATATAAATTATTACTGTGAACATTTTGTTTGCAACCTTGGAAGTGCTGCATATGTATTTGAAAAAAAAGAATCTGAGCACGAGGCCACAGTCAAGTTTGCCTATCAAGAATTATGTGAACAGGTTTTTTTGTCAAATCTAACAATATTTGTGTCGTTGTTAAACAAGGGTTTTAAAAAACCTTTATCTTGTAGAATAGTCGCATCATGTTTAATGTAATTTCTACATTGCTCAACAGAAATAGAGTTGGGTAACAGAAACAGGTTTTCAAAATCTTTGTGAGGAAACCATGTTTCTTGTAGAGGGCCTTGGTCCACCAAGGCACTCTTTCAATTCCTTATTCACAGTAGCCTGCCAGCAAGGTCTCAATTTTGGGATATCAAAAGAATGGTGCCAATCAGCAGCATGCAAAAGGGGACCTGAGAGCTGGGGATTCCCCAGCCCTCTTGCTCATCCAATCTCTTGTGGATTGCCTTGCTTGTAACTCAATTTGGAGAGCTTGCTTACAGACTCTCCACATTAGTAAGGTCTTCTTAGCTAGTGAGTGATTGGCAGAAACCAATGCAATGGAATGCTGATCTACAGAACTATTTGCTCACTTTTTTAAAGAACCATGAGAAATGTTTTTGAAGTGCTGTTAGTTTCTACCATTTGAACTTTCACTTACAGATTTCATGCAGAGACTTAAGATCTCATCTTACACAGAACAGTAATATTTAAGAGTACCAAAAGAATAGAATGGTTTGGAAATTGTTTGTCCACGGGACTTGAAAAGAACCTTTTATAGCATGAAATTAAAGTACTCTAAGGTCAGAACCACATAGACAAATCGTTTGGTTTGGTTTTTATATTGAAAGCAAAAGGTTTTGGATTATGCATTTATTACATCTGTCTACAACATAAAAAGAGATATATGTCACTATTAAGGTTTGAAACATTAAAAAGAACTTGTGAAAAAATCTCACCTTTCTTTTTGCCAAGTCTCATTAAACCCAGCCTCATTATAAAATTTTTTATTAATTTATAATACTTTTCTATTGTGACATGAAATGGGTCTCTTGTTGTAAAACTACGTTGTGAAAACTGTTCACATTTATCATTAAAGGACTACCCATTTGTGGTTTCAAGGAGTGATTGAATTTTTGTTTTCATGGTTTGAAAAGAAACTGACATCTGGTGAAAGGTTTTGTTTGTCTTTGTTGTGTTTTGTTCCGTTATATTTGTTGTTTTTTTTGGGGGGGTGGGGGGTGGACATTTAGACACACGTTTGTGGGGTACTGCCACAAAAGCCCTTATTTTACCCAGTGGTGAAAGGCAAAATGTTGATGTTTCGGGACACTGCCCACCTACCCCCTACCCCTCCCCTAAGCCGACATTAACACTTACTTCTCACTCAGGGCAAAGTGTTGGCTTAGGGGAGGGGTCGGTGGGCAGATTCCCAGAAACGTAAATGAATGATCCGTCTTTTCAATCTTTGGTATAACGTAATTTTGTGATTGTACCCATCTTTGTGTTGCGGGACCGGAACCATTGTTGATTTGTTTGTATGTTGTGGTATGGGTATTGTTCACTGACGGTGTCTTTTCAATCTTTTGTATTAAGTTGTTTTGTGATAATTGCACCAATCTGCAACACCAAGCAATTGCCCAAAACGTTGTCAAAACTCCTTATTATATAACCCTGTTCAAGGGGAAATCCAAATATTGCACTTGTGATTAAGGTAATCTCCCCGGGGCGTGGGAGGCACACAAAGGGCAATGTGGGATGGAGAGCATCCCCTCCATCCTCTCTTGCACACCATTCAAGTTATTTTCCTCTATCCCCTTCAATTTGAAACCCCTGCATTTCTTGCCAACTTCTGATCTTCTGATGTTTGACCCAATTTGAGATGAAACAGGGTGGTCAATAGGGCCAAAAAATTCATTTCAGTTCTACTATTTTACTTTTGCTATCTATTTTCCCGTTCCCACACCAGGTGAAGATATCAATAAAATAGCTATCGTGGGTGTTAGTGGCTATCCTCTATCGCTTTACCTTCCACCACTGGTTTTTGCATCAGTGTTGTTCGCTCAGTTTGTGTCGTGTTAAGGCTCGCAAAGGTTTTCTGCCTGACAGTCTCCAAGACCTTATTATTGTAAACTGCGTAAATCGTAAAAGGGTGCGTTCGTTTGGGATCCAGATATGGATCAGTGATCCGAGATCACTTGGATCATGGTAGATCAAAGAAACCGATGAATCCTCGTTCAGAGTGGATTCATAGGTTCATTTGATGCAACATGATCCGATCAGTGATCTTGGATCACTGATCCTGGAGTCAATTTAAAAACACTTTTACAAGTGTAGCCATTGTTTTCAGAGTTAAAAACAATGGCCACACTGTAAACTACACTTGTAATTTTTTTATTAAATTGACCCCTGATCATCTCAAAGGAACACATCCAAAGAGTCATACTTGCAAAAACATGAAACAATTGGTACAACGCAAATAATATTACTGAAACTAACATTTATTTACAATGTTTAAAATCATGCCGCTAATTTCTTTTGGATTTTAATACATACACCGATAAACCATACTTACTCTAATAAGCCTTGACAAGCAAATAATGAAACTACCATAATTATCATAAATCCTCCTGTAAGCCTCACCCTTTGAGGGGGAGGTTTTACTTTCTTCAAGCACACTTGGGTTACTAGTAAGACAGGAGGAACACTCAGACTAAAGTGACTGTCAGAGGCATCGGAGTGATGTTTAAAAAATTTCACCATAAAATTAATACATGAAGAATTAGTAAACTGCCTTTTGTTTATTGGTCTGAAAGTAAAAATGGCAGGGAAACTTGTACTGGTATGTTTCATTTCTGAGGGAAGTTTTTTGAGAGAAGGACTTGAAAGAGGATTCACAGTGTGTAAAATGTTTACTGCTTTAGTATACATTAACAGTATTTACAGTTACTGCTACAAAAGAAAATTTACTGCATCAAATTTCTACAAGAAGAAACTCAAACATTGCTAGTTTTGTGTTTTTGAAGCATTAAAGGCATGTTCCTGGTAGTGGCTAAAGTAGATAACAATTATTGTGTTGTAGCCTGAATTTTCAATCTCTCTTTTCACCCTATTTTCCAATCATGTCATGAATTCTAAAGCAATGTGAAGCTGGGACACATAAAATTCATAGTAAACATTCTAAAGACATGTACCCTACATCTGGAAGAATCTGATGTGCTGTGCTATACATGATTAAGATAATGTGCTGAAAATGGTCTTATAAGTCAATGCTTTGAAATAGCAAAAAGAGAGCCTTTGATAATCTGTACATTATGAACAAATGGTAATAATACTTGTTATTATATGAAAACCAATAAACTACCAGGTAAGCTTTCACGCGAAAACTTGATATCTTCACATGTGAAAATAACATCTTATCTTCACGTGTGAAAATATCGCCGTTGCTATGGCTACATAATAAATTGCACCTTTCACACCAAAAAACTATTTAAGTGAAATGGTTTGGTATTTCATTGGTGTTTATATAATAAATAGAACATTACATGGCCGGATTTCTCTTCTTGTGGTGAAAAAATGTTTCACTTGTTCGCTGCACTCTCTCGTGAAATATTTTTTAACACTCGAAGACAAATTTTGTATCTCCAGCACAGCCATGTACTATCCTCTATTTACATGCAAAACTTTCTACACACACATAAACAATAACTTTTCAGTCAAATAACCTACCATGATACAACTATGGATATTAAACTAGAAGATGTGACAACTACCAACAGCTTCACAAATGAAAATAATATCTATTGAAATGCTCACTTCAGCCTTCATTTGCTTTAATATTTAATCAATGAATATAAGTTATTAGCCCATAATTTGTATCCAAAATATAACATTTCATAATTGACGACAATAGCAAATTTTTTTGTTAAGGCTGAAGAAGTGTGTTTCTTAAATATGTCTGGTCTACTTAGAAAAGAGACAAAACTATAAATACTGGCCATTGGCAGGGCTAAAAAAACCTTAAATTCTAGTGTGACTTTCGGACAAGCAACTCAGCTCTGACATTTTTCTTGATTGTTAGACCCTTTGACTACTGGGCAAATGAGCAACTTAAAAAGTGACTTGCCACGCAAGAACAACATCCAGACAGGACTTTTTTGAGCCCTGTATTTGTAATTCCCTTTAAAAAAACAGGTCAACAAGTAGACTAATTTAGATATATTGGCAATAAAATTACAAGAATCATCTGTATGGGGTCCAAGCATGAAGGTCAAGTTTAGCAGCCTTTTGATTTCAAAATATGTAACCAAAAGCCTTTGCTTTAAATGTCGCTAGCAAGAGATCTAAAAGTTTAATTTAGAAGTGAACCAACTTCTTGTTTTAGAGTTTAAAACCAAAAGCTCTAAATTACATGAAGTGTTATTGCCTGTTGCTTCACAAAACGATATGTCTTCATGTGTGACCATCATACAAAATTAAATATTTGTCAAGCATTAACTTCTGAGCCAAGAAAAATGCAACTATCCTTTCATTATCACCCTAAAAAAGTAACCACCCAGCTAATGACTGAGAGTAGAAAACTTATTAACACATGTCACATCCACAAGTCCTGTAAGTATTTAACAATAATATTTTCCCTCAGGCCCGCAATGGTTATGAGTTGGCTATAATCAATCTGGTATCAAACAAAGGCAAACTGCAATATTAAATTCGTCTCATTCTTTGTTTTCACCTACTTTCATTTAATTACAAAAAACCCTCAGTAATTAAGCAGGCTTCAGGGTATCAGTCTGAGTTGACTGTTGTTGCACCTCATTTTCCAAAAAGGTGAAACTATGACCTAAAATCATTACCTAGATCCAGTGATAAAGCTAGAGATACATTATAACAGGTTTAGAATTTAATAAAAAGTATCAACCCTTGTTACTGCTGAAAAACAAGTCTGTGGACACATATATATATATTTTAGAAGTAAAAGAGTTTGCAAGCTATTGCATTCATACCCAGGGTGCAAAGAAAATCATTTTTACAGCTTGCCATTCGGGCAAGCTAAAGCTAGCGTTTACTAGCCCAGACGTCATTTCAACTAGCCCCAAAAACTTATTGTTCTTCTGTTATTCAAACTCCTCATAAAACATCACTTGCCTGTGGGGCAAGTTAAAAACAGAATTCACTAGCCCAATAGCAAAATCCACTTACCCTGGGCTATCCCACACTACTGTCTTTGCACGCTGATACCTTCCTTGACTTTCCTACGTTGTTAATTCTCAGGATGATGTTTGTCTGCAGTGTTATCCCGTAATAATAAGATCATTATAATAAAAGGCTTACACCTCCTAACATTGTTGACGAAAAACCACAATTTTTTTCCCAATTATGACTACCAATTTCTGATGAGCAACAAAAATAAAAACAGAGCTAGTATATTAAACAGGCAGCTGGCTAAGTGTGAAGACACGTTCCCTTGAGCTAGTACATTCCCAGGTTGTGAAGCATTGGGAACACCACCACCCTGTGTATCGTCAATCTCATTGCTTGGTTCTTTGGTGCCATTGACTATGTAGACATCTGAGTCTTTTGCTGAAAGACATTATAGTAATAAAGACTTTAATGTCAACTGATGGATTATCTGCTAGCAGAATCTACGAATTACTCACTTGAATCTTCTCCAGTGATTTCATTGATTTTATTTCCACTCCATCCCCCTCCACTACCACAATCTTCGTCATCCTCAACACAATCAGCACTTCCATTTTCTACGCGGAGGTAGAAAGAAAGTTATTTATTACAACTTATAAATCATGATTATAGACGATTCAATCAGGGAAAAATGAAACATCTTCCACAGTGCTTAGGGATAGTACTTTTTGTTTTTTAAGAATTATGAAGAATATAGAATTTGGAAGTTTGATGTTGGCAAAATAATGGCATTGAAAGATGACATTTACAGTTTTGCATACACAGAGTAAAGGTAGTTACCTTGGCCACCACTTCCACTGCTACTGCCGCTTTCATCTGCTTCATTTACTTCATTGTCTGTAATCAACTTCCTGATTTCCCTATTCTTCTCATGTAAATTGTCCATCAAAAGTTTCAAATGGTTACCTTCCTGAGTGCTCATCTCTACATCACTTGATTCTAAACCTGTATATCTATCAAACAGAATAAAATTCTTAACATTAATAAATGGTTTCTAACTTAAAATAATCTGACGAAGAAAATATTACATTAAAAAATCAACAATCAAAAAATCTCTGGTTGTCAAAAACTCATTCCAATAACTTGTGTCTTTCAAATTTAACACTTAGTGTTCCCATCTGATTTATGTCTTGCGGTGGATTTAAGGACATTTTTATCACAACCAAAATTTCATGGGTGGATAGATAACCAGATTTTACTGCCCATGGTGCTCTGCTGTGCATGTGGGAGCTTTGCTATGGGGACAACAGTTAATATTGGGAATGAAGACCATACCATTCTAATAATATTTTTTTGGGTTACCTCTATTTTCCCTTGCTATGACAGGGGTTTCATTAAGCATCGGAGACCGGAGAATTCTCCATCTACTACTCAAAATTCTCCGGCTAAATTTCAATGAAGTACGGCTACTGTAAAATTCCAAAAATAAGCCCCGGGGCTTATATTTTTCAAAGGCCCTTTTTGAGGGGCTTTGCTATGGAGGGAAATTTGTGCCTCAAAATCAATTGGGCTAGCCTTAGAGTTGGAAGTAAATTTACCGTTTTTGCTTTGTTATACCTTGTATTTGAGGGCAATTTTCCAATTTGAAGCCACCAGGGGGCTTATATTTGAAGGAACGATTTAACAGAGGGTCTTTTACGTTACCGGTTTGGGGGACTTATATTTGGAGGGGCTTATACATGGAGGGGCTTATTTTTGGAATTTTACGGTATTTTTTGTTCAGACAAATCAGACATGGATATGTTATGTAAAAAGAAATTATTCCCAGAAATGCATAATTTTAGCGCTTAGCCACTTGCTTTGCATTCCTAAATAAATTACAAATACATAAAAGACCCTATTTAAATGCTAGCAGTTTTAAGCCCAACAAAACAGGGGATGTGTAAAATACTAGATGCTTTGTTGGAGCGTGGAGAGTTGAGCTCAACACTTTTTTATTTGCACACAAAAAATTATTAAACAAATAAATACTAATGAAACAAAACATGACAGAAAATAAAGTACAAGATAAACAAATCATAGTGGCAAAGTTACGACAAGAAAAGTTTAAGTGATAAGAATCAACTACCTTTATGAATAAAAAGAACGAATTCTTTGTGAACTGCTATGGAAATAAATTTGGCAAAGTTCACCGTGTATAAATGACAGAGTATCAAATTACTATGAAACAAATGCAAATTTTGAGATTTTTCTATTTTAACGATGACTTCTAAAACGTGTAGAGGTATGCAGTGTTTTTTGTTTGGCAGCTACAAGAAATAGAACTTGCTATCAGACTCAGCAGGGTTTAAAATGCAAAATTTCCAGGCTTGTTTTCAAGCTTTTTCTGGGAAAGTTCTTTGCTCTTTCAAAATATTCTCCTGTTACTTTACAATATAATTCTCCTGCTACTGCAATTCTTGATGAAACCCCTGTATGAGGATGGCCAGTTCACCCTTTAAGACCTAACAACAACTACAACTACTACTAGTATTCACCTTCCAATAGATTTGCCATTCCAACAGTCTTCAGAATCTTCTCGCCTGGCAGAAAGCTCCTCAACTACACACAGCTCCTCAGGTAGGCCTTCATAAAAAGACTTGTGCGCCAACACTTTCAATTTAGCTGAATCCATCTTGGAGAACAGACGTATCTTTACATGAGGAGCTGGTGCAACGGACTTTGTATAGAGAGAAGTTTTAGAATATGGAGCGTTGATGTATTGTGGAGTGCCACACTTGTCTAACACCTGTGTATATGAAACAAAAGTTAAACTTATTAATGATGTCTATCCCATGTAAAACAAGAAACAAACACAATCCCTTGAAGGTACATTAATTTTGAATACATAAACAACGAGTAAATAAATGGTTCATGACCAAAACACAAAGAGAAAATAAGAGATCAGGGTAGTACACATGTTAATATCTAACATTTGAGCAAGGATGGGAGGGTAGTCGAGTAGCAAATCTCACTGTTGTTTCAAGAAACAGAAAACTTAGCACATACTGGGGGTAGTCTTGTAAAATAAAAGA
Organism: Porites lobata; assembly: GCA_942486035.1. Lineage (NCBI taxonomy): Eukaryota > Metazoa > Cnidaria > Anthozoa > Scleractinia > Poritidae > Porites > Porites lobata. The sequence goes on from CALNXK010000231.1 coordinate 67,115, forward strand.
CTGGCATGATATTGATTCTATTTGCCACTTCAAAAATGAGGAGACTGGGTCAAACTAGCTTTTGCAAAGTGTTCTGCAATCATTACTGGGACACGCCGGTCAGCTATTGGTCAATTCTTTCCCCTGTCCCCAGTGACAGTCCCAGATGTCTTTGTGAAAGTTAACTTGGCCCACTTTCATTTCTAAAGTGGCAACATTACCTGTTTCATGACACTATGCTTCTGGATCAACACAAACATTGCTGCATCCCACAAATCCTTGTAGATTCTATTTGACAAGTTCTCCAGATTGGACTTTGCTATACTTTCAGAAAGCAAATAAACATTTTCAATGAACTTGCCCCACTTTGTCTGTAATAGAATTTCAGACGACAAGCACCTCCTTAGTGCTTCTTTACAATAACTGTAACATGGCATAACTTTGTCAAAACCTTGGCACAACGAACAAAACTCCATCTGCAAAAGTGTTTTCTTGCATCCACTGGTAAAATTAAACTGTTGTGCCTTGTTCATCAGTTCTATTGCAAACTTTAAGCTACTCAATAGCTCACGCACAGGCTGAAAGATTTGCTCATAGATGCCCACCAGATGAGCTGGACGTTTTCCAAATGGTTGTATTGTCTCCATGTTGGTCTTTAAACATTGTCTGTATGTATCTGCTACAGTTTTGCCTGGTGGGTTAACATAGTCAAGAACTAAAGGAAAGGAGTCCCGAAAGAACGTATTAACAATGTCTTGTAAATCCATTTGGTCATCAACCACGTAGTTTTCAAGATCTTTAAAGAAAGTTGATATTACTGTGACTTCAGCCATGGTAAGATTCTTCTGAGTGTTGAGAAGGAAAATAGCAGTTTGGCGATGAGCCTCACGAACAACACGCTGAAAATATGCTGCAATACAAATAACAAAATCCTCAATAATAAAGAAAAAAAGCATGTTAAAGTAGCAATAATTATCTATTTATCTGTCTGCCTATCTATCCAACCAAGTAATAGTAAAATTGTATTAGTTCTCTGACTAAACAGAATGTGGGCAGACAATATTAAATCAAACACTCAGAGATGACAAACAGTTTGGCTTCCTCCATCTTAAACCCTTTCACTGCCAAAGTAAATGACTCAGTTTTGGGAGGTGGTTCTAACTTTTAAGTCTGCAGACAAGATCCTATGGTGTGACCATTCAAATAAAACTTTCACACGGTGCTACTGGTATTTGTTTTTCAATATTTTACAAAATGAAATTTTGGCTTTTTGTCAACTTTTGCCTTTAGTCACATTTCACAGTAACAGGGCGTACCAGATTTAGTAAATGTGATTATACTGCTTGGGGCTTTTTATATTCTTAGGCCTGTCTCAAACATCGTGCTACTGCCGTGCTAAGCTGGCTCGACTGTAGCTTGACTGCAGCACGACACTAGCCCGACTTGGTTTCAGACGTTGAATTTAATTCAGTCGAATAGAATGGCTGTTGCCGACAACAAAACACAAAAATAAAGCATGGTTTAGCAGACTTTTAAATATTCTTTTGTATTTATAATTTATGAATTGAGTTTGGCACAGCGTTAGCACGACGTTTGAAACCAAGTCGGGCTACTACCGTGTAGCACGGCAAGGCTTGCCGTGCTACACGGCAGTAGCGCAACTTGGTTTCAAACGTCACACTACTGCCATGCTAAAGTCGAATTTAATTCAATCAATTGAGATCGGCACGGCAGTAGCACGATGTTTGAAAAGTGCCTTAGGTTTTTATATGTACTAAGGGAATTTTGACTGTACCCTTTAAGTATTTACAGTAATGCACTATCACTGATTTGCCAGTGACGTACTTAGTGTCACGATTGAATGATAGAATATAATTATTTTGTTTTTTTTTAAGCAATATAGCGGGTACTTCTAAACAGTTCAGTCAAAGAAATATAAGACGCTTTAGTTTTATTATTTACCTAAAAAAGCTTCATCCTTCACTGAGCTTTAGGGCTTTTGGAATAAAAATCACCGAGGAGACCTTTATTTTGGTCACAGAAAACTAGCAATATGCATTTTCGTTTTGAAAAGTACAAAAGACCATTTCCCGCTGAGCACAGTTGAAACGAAAGTTCAAGACTTTTACAATGGGTAATCAATATTCTGAAACGTCAATTTCACGAGGCTCAACTTGTGCACCCCGAAGGCATAACACACGAGATCAATATCCCAACCCCTTCGAGAAATAACACTTCCATCATGATTTCGCCTTAAACTTACGACCGACGATCTACTATTTTAAAAAAGTTAATTGACATATGGTAAACACAGACTTTAATCAGTTTTTACCTCACAGACTTAAACGTTTGCGTAGCAACGGTGATAAGATTCCATAGACAAATTTAATGAATGAGAAATTGTAAACGGGATAAATTATTTAAATGAAAGAGTACCGATTTCCCAAACGTATGCAAACCCATTCTGTTTCAAATGAGCTTTAAGTGCATCAAGTAAATCTGTGCTGCAAGACCGGAAACAGTCAATCTCCTTGGAAATATCGAAAACCTACCCTCAATGATAATTTGCGGTTGCTGAGCGAATATCGATAACCCCAGTTATATTACATTATTCACACGGCCGTATTGATTCATAGAGAGCGAAGAAGAAATCAACAATTGTTTCAAAGCGCAGGGATATCGATATAAGAGACATATTAAAGACGCGCCTCAGCCTCAATCGTTTAAGTGAATTAACACGGTGTACAATAAGCAATTGCTGTATGTTGTTTGCGCCAGTCGAGTATGACATGAAAAGATTGTAATTAATAACGGCGTCTGAAGGAAATAACTCGGGCTCTATTGATGTCCATTGTTCAAAATTCCCCAAGAGAACACGAGTGTTTTTGTCTAGGAATTATACAACTACCTGAACTAAACTATCTGACACAATTAAAAATTTCTGAACCGCAAAATCCTTTCGGAACTGTGATCTTTATTTCGTCGAGTCCAGAATTTGTTTATATAAAGCAAATAAGAAAGTGCTTTTCATCGGCTTACAAAATATTTAACGCACCGTCGATAGACACTTACCTTTGAGTTCGTCTAAAAGAGACAACAACGAGCTTTTTGCAGCGGTATATTTGGTGTCAATGAGAGTTTTCATCTTTTTAGCGGCTTTAACGCGAAGAGCATCTTCTGTTTGGTCAGTGCAGCAAGTCATATTGCTGACACAAACTTGTGGCTCCTTCCCTGTTGAGAAAACGAATCTTGCCGTTTCATCAATAAAAAAGGATATTTCTCTACTCTTTAATATATAGAGAGAAAATCTTACTGACAGCTTACCTTGTGGGGGAGTTTGAATATTCGGCAGCTTTCTCGCTCCAAGGTGTTCTGAACAAGTCGTCTGACAGTTTATCCGCCATGCACTCAATAGGAAAGTGAACAAACAAACCACATGAAGTGCGCGAATAGAAGCCATTTGCAGAAGAGCTGGTTCGTTAGCGAGCCGATTGTTGTTTAAATACCGTTCAAGTGTTCCGTTGCGTGAGGATCTTATAATCTGCAAAGCGATAGCCGATTTAGTTATGTCATGTCCGAGGTCATTCGTAGGCACATCACCAGCCTCCTAACCTGACTAAAGCTTGACAGTTCCACGATGTGCTCGAGGGTGTAACTGATGGGCCCTTCCCGTATTCGTCCAATACTAATTGACCAAACAATGTAAACAATCAATCATGAATACTCTATGAGGCAAACAGCTGCTGGCGGTACCCTTTGACTAATAACAGTTAGGCCGAGATCTAAGCAAAAATTTCTCTGTTGGGCGAATGAACGGGGGCGGATTGTGATTCACGATTGGTTTACGTTCAGTGAAGGGTTTGGTTTCCTAATTATTTCCTGCCCCAAGTCAACTTTCTCGCCACTTTGCATTTGGACTTCAATTATTTGATTCATCACTCTTCCGCGAGGTTATCCTTGTTAGAACAATGGTTTCTTCTTATTTCTTTACTTGAATCTATTATGAAGAGTTTTTATGACCAATTTCCTTTAAGTGTGAAGGCAAATTAAACTTCAATTACGTATCAAGTCCGACATAGAGCTCCAAAAAGAATTCGAACAAGAGTTTCCCTATTCCCTTTGAACAATAGAGGTTAAAAAGAATACACCTCAGGCTAAAATAAAAATTTTTGCGGTGTGGCTTCCCATGGAGTTTGTTGGAGTCTCGGAGAGTTAGAGAGCATGTTTAAAGATAATTTACAATAGGTCAGCGTCGCAGTTATCAGGTTTGAAGATTCCAAATAAACAAATGTTTATGATAACTAGAGATTATGGCAGATAACGAAAGGATTCCTTTTTGCATATTAACCTTATCTACCAGCTCTCTGACTAGGTCGTATTTCGAGTCCCCTTAGCCGAAAATATTAAAGATAAGGAGCTCTACAGTCTTGGGCTTAAATAGTTCTGTTTCTGACTGTATCTCAAAAACTCCAAAAACTGTGGTCTTGTCTGGTATAAATGCTTGGAAGAACGCCAGATAGTAAAATTTAAATTATTTCAAGCTTCAGATGGCCAAAACGAGAGAGTATAGTAAGTAGACAATTTTTATTAATGGCTCACCTCTGGTGCAAATATTACAAACATCTCTGCAAAACATATTTGGAAAAAGGAGGAGTTAAAGATACCGTCACTATTTATGGTTTTCGTCACGTATAACAAGTTTTAATCTAACAAGGTAAGCTTATACTTCAAACTGACTCTTCCATCAAGTTCGTTTAAACTAAGCCTAGTAGAGTAAGCTTAATTACAGTAAAATTGATTTTGTCAAAAAAAGTTTTACTCACGCGAAATTTCATTTTCCGAAGTCGCAGTTCAAAAACCTTTTAAGCACAGCTTTTCCGTCAAAATAATGGTTAATAATCGTGCGGAGACTAAACAGATTAAATTCTCCTGAATTCCCAAAATATAAACCTTCCTTTATAATACAGTCATTCTTAAGCCGATATGCATTAAGTTAATCAGTTTGCTTTATCTTTCGTTAAGTCTTACAGAATGCCAAATGAGGGTACATAAAGTTTAAATTTAGTGGTACAATACCAAAGTAGACGGTCTTCATCCTCTCTTAAGTAGATTTTCTCTTTTTCGGAGGGCTTTCTTCTTCCTTGGTTTCGCTACCTTCATCACCTTCCGTGGACCTTCGCTTGGAATGTTCCGTCATCTCCGTGGATTCGCCTTGAGCGTTCTCCGCTGGCCCTTCACATTCACACTCGGTTTTCTCTTCATTTCCTGGCATCGTATTTGACTCATCTTTGCTCTCTTTCTCCGGGAAATTCTCTTTTTCCATCTTTTCCGACTCCTCAGTCTTCTTGGTTTCTTCTTCTGCTGTCATCACTTCTTTGCAAACAGCTTCGTCTTCTTTGGAACTTGACTTGGTCTTCTCAGGAAACTTCTCAACATCTTTTTTAATGACAGGAGTAGCACAATTTGTCTCAGCTTCTGCGGCCGGCATTATTGCTTCAAAATAAGTATTATTTGAAAAAAAAAATCCTTTAATCAGCAACCGAAGTTTTGTAACTTGTTTGAAAGGAAAGACAAGAATGACCGAAAAAACGATGGTATTCAGTTTTATACCTGGAAAGACGCGCGCTGCCTTTCCCGCCATACACCATTTTGGCGCCAAAATTTCCCGCCATTTGCAACCGCTTCGGGGTGTTTCAGGATGTACAATGGGACCTGGGGGGGGGGGGGTCCCAACCTCGTCCCCAGGGCTTTTCCCTTAAAAAAAAATGGATGGGGCGGGAAAAGGCCCTGGCATCGGCTGGTCACGTGTCCCCTCGTACACCCTAAAATCCTGGGTGTAATAAATTAGCGCTATGTGAAAAGCTAAAATTATGCGAGACCTCACAGTGCGCGATCTTGGGCGGCCTTTTATATCTCTTGACTAGTAACGAAAAGTTTTCTTTTTTTGTCACAGATACTGGCTATGGTAATTTTTTGCTTTCCTCCGATTTCTATGAAGGAGACAGTGAGGGGTAACATTTGTAAAACTTCCTCTATAGAGCGATATAAATGACAAACAAGCTATCGTACATGCATAAAGTTTGTACTGGTATGGAAAAGTCCGTTTTCGCGACTCTTTTGATATTTTATTTATTTCTTGCGAAGTGGACCGCCGTACACAACCTAGTAGTTCTATTCACCTTGACTGTCAGCCATATCATAGCGACACCCGTTGGTTTAGACTTAACTAGTATGACCTGTATTTTTAAAAAATTCATTGACCTCTGCGAGACTTGACCGAAACCGGAAACCGCGCATGAAAAGTTTCTGGCACCCAGGGTATCAAACGACTGGTAACAAAGAAAGACTTGGGTCCATTTAAAATTGTCAGAGCTGTAGTTGATTCCAATCGATCGGTCAATCTTCCCTTTGATATAAGGAAAATCCTTTGTACTTATCCTCGGAAGAGAAAAGATATAAGAGATCTTAAAACGTTTCAGATCGGCGACCTGTCATCGTTCCTGGCTGGAGGGCTGACTTGCATCCGGCGCGGAGATTTGTTTGTTTCATGGTCGGGTTGTAGAAAAGGCCAGACTCCATAAAGCATTTTGATGAACAATTCTATTTCAATTAAGTTGAATTTGTTTAAATTCACTGCAGATCCTAGAGGCAAAGACCCGCATTTTTGTTTGACATTGGAAAAAATCACTTTCTGCTTGATCGTACAGTAATTCCACAGTCACGATGAATTTCAGTCGAGGTACCACTCGATATAACAGCTTGTCTCAACTCTGAAGCATTTGACATATTTTGTACGTGACAACGTAGAGCCGGTTCGCCCTTTCATAAACTTGTAGCATTTGAATAAAACGCAATTAAATGGATCTTAAGCTTTTGAATCGCACAGACGCGAAAATATTGACATACAGGTCGCGATATATATCATTGCTCCGTTCGACTTCTGTCAGCACAAAACCAACGGGTTGCATATAAATTAGCTTCTCAGGAATATTTAGGCTGTGCACGTGACCAGCCGATGCCAGGGCCTTTTCCCGCCCCACCCATTTTTTAAGGGAAAAGCCCTGGGGACGATGTTGGGGGGGTCCTTGAGTACCCTTAAACTTCCGTAAACCTCCTTTCTAATCACAGAACACAAGGGTTCGCAACGGGAAAGATAACCGCTCAATATTGTTGACAGACCATATTTACTGTTGTTGAACAAATGCCAAGGATTTTCCAATCAGAGAATCTGGTTTCCCTTCGCCGCGACAGACACCCGATTGGTCCGACTGGATAATTTTTGGCGCGAAATTTATTCTCCCAGCATTCCATAGCAAAAACATCATAAAAGATCCAAGATGGCGGCTGAAGAGGACCAAGAAACATCGACTTCGCAGAGAGTCACTAGCTTTAATATGCTTGAAACAGAACAATTTAACGAGGCAAATGTAAACTCCATCTCCTCTGCAGACTTTACGTGCCCTATCTGCTTGCAAATCCTAATTGAGCCGGTGGTTATGCCGTGTGAACATGAACTTTGTGGACCATGCTTTAAACAAAATGTGGAGGAAGCAAATTTTCTCTGTCCACTTTGCCGAATGAGAATATCAAGTTGGGCCAGACGAAATTCCCGAAATGGAACTTTGGTCGATTTAAAGCGATGGAAACAGATTCAAAAACTTTTTCCCGAGAAATGTCAGAAACGATTGCGCGGAGAGGATGATGAAGATCTGTTTGGTGAGTTGAATGTGAAATATAAGCTTAAGCTTGTCTTACTTTTTGTTTCATAATCAGTAAATTTACTTGGTCTTACGTTAACAACAGAGAAGAAAATTTGCATTTAAACGGCGAATTTTTCTCTCTTATTGTATTCACACAGAGCGCCTTACTTGCAATTTTTTCCTCTCTATACGGCGAGGTGATTATTATTGTTCTGGTAATTATCCCAAAACATTAAGAAATTACTGTATTACAAATAAAAGTTTAACTTGTGTATCCTTAGCCTTTTTCAAAGGAAACTTGCACTAAAATAACTCGCCAGTGAGAAACGTTAGGCTTTGCCCATAGAGCATTTCACTTCCCATTGCTTGGCAAAAAAGGTTAAAACTACCTGTAGCTAGCTGAATCACACTATCCTAGGCCTAATTCCTCTTTGTTTGTTTGTTTGTTTTCTTTTTTCAGTTTCCGAAAGTTTTCGGTTGAGTGTTGGGAAAGAAAGCACTTTATGAACTTAGCTTAAAGGAAAACAAAACAAATCTGCCGGTAACTTTTGATTAGCAGACCCAATGCTCATGATGTGTTAAGTAACAGGCTGGTTATAGGTTAAACAGCTAATTGAAACATGAGTTTTCTTGAAACCACAGATACTCCACCCCTCAAAAGAGCAGTATCACAGGATGGGGAGGTTCGCAAAGAGTATGAAGAAGAAATGAGAAAGGTAAACTGTACTTTAATAATATAGAATCTCAGTAAGCTCTAATGGCTGGCCAAAAGTACTGTTTACAATGGCCACCTTTGGCACAGAAAAAAGTGGCCACTGTAGAGAGGTGGTCATTGTAGAGAGTCTGAAACAAAAGTGAATGCAAAGACTTTCGGCAAAAAAATGGCTGTTAGTGGAGGTGTGACTGTACATTATTGGTTTACTCTATTCTCAAACCACCTGCCTGTATCTCAAATTTTATGAATATCCGTGAGTAATAATAGTAAAGTTATTTTAAAGAGGAAGCTGCAGTCACCAAAAGGTGCTTTACAAAGAGAACCTCAAAATCAGATAGGGCAAGAAAAGGAAAATTTAGTCAAGCTGAGTTTAACTAAATTAATGAGTGTAATGTTTTCTCATGTCAGTTACAACAAGCAAGGGAACAAGAGATGCAGGCAAGTGAAGAAGTTGTACGTAAACTACTAGAGGAGGAACAAAAACTTGCAAGGTCAATAGAGCACCAGGCACTACAAGATGAAGAACTTGCCAGACAGATATTGTTAGAAGAGAAAGAACAGGTAAATAAAATTGATTGCCATAGTATAAGGGAACAGTAGAGTTACTGGCACTGTCATAGGGGGCGTTCAGCCACCCTAAGTTTAAATCAGAACGAGCTATAATTATGGTGAAAGTATACAAAAAATGACAGAAGGGTTACTCTTTATATGCTGCTCTTTAACTGTTAATAATTGTATACCCATTTTTTGTTGGCAGAGGTTTAGTTTTACGTTTGTCAGTTAGAGTGTATATGACATAGGAACAAGAAGGCTGCCTTATAATCTCATAGTTACCATTCCGTTCGTCAAAATACAAGGAACAGAATAAGTAAATAAGAATTTGTATACTTTGCAAAGCATACCGTGGCTATATTTATATTTATCTGACATTTTAACATTTTTAACGTGGCTGTAGCTTATATTAGTGAAGTTTTTAGTTCTTTACTTCTATTATGTATTTATTTATCTAAGATCATTAATTTTATCTTTCTATTATTTTACAAGGCCTCACTGAATATCACTCTTTGTGAAGTGAGCTCCCTGTATAAAGATTGTTATTATTATTATTATTATCATCAATATTTCCTACGTTTTTTAGAATTCACAAGGAAAACAGATACTTTCACAGCCAAGCTCATCAAAAACTTTGTCAACTGGTGCAAATTCAAAACAAGGGAAAGGAAAGAAGATTAAATCACAGAGAACACAAGACCATCATGGCTGCAACACACTGGATAGATGGTTTTCTCCTACCAAGCAACCAGACAATCAAGGTAATGCACATTCTTGTTTTACAATATGATGTTTGCATTGAACTTAAGCTGAATTAGAGAAGTTATGGCCTATGTTCTTGCTCTTAACCTACAAAACAAATCAGTCTTAAAAATCAGACCTACCACTGACTTAAGATTGTCATAGATTATGAAAGTGTGCATTTTTAAATTTCTTATATTTGAAACACAGGAGAAAGATTTAGCAATTTGAAAGACCATTATAGCTATGTACTCAACCATACTTATAGCAACTGCAATAAACAAGTTTACTTTTTGAATCAATCTGCAAAGATGTGATAAAATGTTTTTTTACATATTACTATTACTATTTTGTTTCCTGCAGTTCAACTAAAACTTTTAGTGCTAAGTCATTTAAAAATAATAATCAGTTAGACTAGTCTTGTGGTTTGTGGTTACTTATAATAGTTACTCCCATTTTCTATAGGTTTAGAAAAGAGCAGATGTGACCTTGTAAAGAATAAGAATCATTGGAGAGCAACAGACTCAGATGCATCTGGACTTAATTATTTATCACACGACATCTCTGATCTTATTAATGAAAGAAAGGAGCAAGAAGACAGAGACTTTCAATTTGCATTGAAATTACAAAACGAGTTTGATTTAACAAATCAGAAAAATGCACAGGTAGAGAGGAAGAAAGGAACTGTTGATGGTTACATGTTGCGAAGTGAAGCTTGTTCTAATAATGCAAATTAAACTATAAATATTTATGCTAGGGGTAGTTATCAAATTATTTTTCTTAGCATTGGCTTGATTTTCACAAAATAACAGAAAACCCTAGCTAAATCTGTTTTATGTGAGTTTAAAGAATTTTAAAGGGAAACACTTTCCAGTTGTGATTGTTGTTGTGCAAGGAAGTTTTAGAAGAGGAGAAAAATAACTGTTATGCTGTGAATTATTGTAAATACCAATGCTTACAAATGAAGTAAAATAATTTTGGGGATTTTTCTTATTACTTTTTTAGTAATTAAAAGAATGCACATGCAGTGTAAATAAATGTGCAAAATAAAAATAAAACATTGTTGACATACAGATTGAGTGTGGTTTATTGTACAATACAGTATAAATAATTAGTTCATATTTTAGCAATAATTGTGTATCCCATTGTCTCTAAGCTGAAATGATAATTAACTGTCAAACATTTAAGCTACAATAAGGACCCTCTTGACAGCGTATAAGGTTTATTATAATATATCATTATATTTCCAGTTCCCAAGCTCCATGTTGTAATTACACATGCATCCCATGTATGTAGCCGGCATTTGTCTGAACTTCCACTCTTCCACTTACAAAGAATGGAATGCACAGAACATGATTTGATCACTCAAAATGTACCTTGATCACTTGTAATCTGGTCACACGTGTTTTGGCCATCTATCACATGAACCTTGCGCAAAGCTCAGCATCGGAGCAAAAGTGTTTTGACCATCAATCGTTGTTGCCCGCACCTTGAAACCTTTGGCTATTACTACTGACTAGTCTCAAAAAGTCAAAAAAGTATTTAACTAAAAAAAATTGCTTACAGAGCCAGAAAGGTATGAAGAAAGGCACTTGTCTTGCATATTCAAATTCTCACTCATCTGAGTCTGGATAGGAGTCAACAAATGACGCTAACATCTCAACAGTCTCATCATTATCCTGGAAAAGCAAAAAAATTAGGGTCAGACAGGGTTTTCGGTAGCATTTGGAAGTACCGGATACAGTGGTTCAGCTGGCAGACGTGTACCATTCGTGCCACTGGCGTGAACATTGAGTGTCGGAGGCACGAACTCCTAGGGGGGGCAGGGAAATGCCTGGACTCTCTAAAATGCAGTTTCCTGCTTTCTATGGTTCGGAATTGGGTGACCAGAATTATGACAGGAATTATCTCTTTTTTTTTTTTCTCGATTGTATGCATTACATAACAAAGTGAGTAAAATAAGGGTCAAGTCTTTCTTTGGTTAATAAATAAATTTTAAAAAAAAGATTTTGACACCTAAAAACATAATAATTATTTTGTGTGTGAACTACCAGACATTACATGTCAAACAACCGGACGTTGCGTCTGGCATCCAGGCTGAAACGAAACCCTTGGTCAGATAAAGTAAAACAACGTATCAAATACAGTCAACTCTTTCTGAGACAGACATCTTTGGTGGGGGCCAGCACTACATGTCCATCTTAGACAGATGTCCATCTTATAGAGAGGCTACTAAAAAGAGTTAGGAAAGGCAGGGACCAACTCTAGGTGTCTGTTTTAGTGAGGTGTCCATCTTATAAAGATGTTAAGAGAGACTTGGCTGTACCTAAGAATTTCTAACTTTTACCAAACTGAAGATGACTGGAGGAAATGGTTGATGAGCTATTGTTTTGTGGTTCAGATGTGGTTCATTGTCACACCAACAAACTGCTTTCACTTAACAGTTGATGATAAGAAACATTCAAAAACTACAAATATTTTACTTACTTCATTTGTTGCTTCTTCTCCTCTCTCTTCGCATTCTTTGTCTTTACTGTGGCCAATCCATTGTTCTTTGCTTGTTGGTGTACTTTCAGGCTGTTTGTCATTCAACATCTGATCAGAACCAATGCAACTGTCATCAGCTCTTCTTCTCTTTGGTTCAGATGATCCAAAAGTGTTATGCATATCACGCAATACTGCTGACTGATAGAAAGATGTAGTAACATCTCTTTCTTCTCTTTCATGGGTGGTATTTTCCAGCAATGCTTTACTCTTATTTGCTTCAATGAATCCTTCGTGGTTAAGCAACTGTGGCATTGAGCTGTCAGAACTTGACGTGGAAACCTGTATTCTTGCTAACTGGCTAGCATTGTCCATTACTATGCAGTGGTCTGCCTGGCTGTTTGATGTTTCATTTTGGTTAACAGAACTTTTTTGAAATGTATTATGTTCATATTCTACAGATGTATTCCTGATGCTAGTTAAAGAGGAATTGACATCACTGCTTTCTGTAGCCTGATGCTTTTCTGTATATCTCAAGGAGTTTTGCCCTATTTCTGAATATCCAACACCATTGCTGTGTTCAAATGATCCTCTGCTCAAAATGCTTTGCTGAGATAAAGAATTTCCATTTCCTGTTTGAACAAGTGATCTTGAAGTAACTGACACGGATGAACTTTGATCAAAGTCAGTGGACAAGGGGCCATTACTGGGATGGTGTTCAGAGGTACTTAGTGACAGTGGCCCAGCAGCAGAGCACACTTGTGGAAAGGACCTTGGATGGATGATGGAGTTAGCTATAGCTAAGGCCTCCTGACAAAAACTTGATACCTGAAAACAAAAAGAACTGAAATAATATTGCTCAGCCAGCTGGAAACAGGCAGGTGTACCTTTTCTTATCCACAGAGAGCTGCAATTTAGTTTGACAAAAACAACCCATCTATTTACGCGAGAATTCCCAGGCCTGTAGGTGCTTATTAGCCAAGAAGCATTTTCATTAAATGTATTCTTTAATGAAAGATCTTGTGTGGTTTTGTTTAGTTTAATTGCCTGATCCCCCCAGTGAAAAGCAGCATTTTGATAGCACCATCTTTGTAGTTTATGTTGGGCACTTTCAGAGCTGTCAATTAAGGGTTGGGGTCGGAGCTTCCTCCAGCTTCTTTAACCCTTTAGTCCCAAGGGTGACCAAAGTCAATTTTCTCCACACAAAATCAATACATAATCAAGGGAAAATGTTGTGAGAATTAATAAAATAATCACCTGATAAGAAAAGCTTTTATATACAAACAAATTCTCTTGACCAATTCTTCAAGGAAATGTATGTATGGAGATCAGTCTGGAGAATTTGTATTTGGATATTGGGCTTAATAAAGGGTTAAGCTGGATCACTGGCTACTTTCATAGCAAACAAGTAGAAAATAGAACCAAAAGAAATTCCTAGGTGTTCAATCCCAGCCTATAGATTTCATATACCCAGCAACTTGCAATCTTAGTGACAGCCCTGCACTTAAAAATTAATTACGCTTTGAACACTTTGGATATCATGCTATCATCTGTTAGCTAAGGGGTTAAAACATAGCAAAGTACCTTGAGATCAGCATCTTGAAGTCCCTCACTAAACAATCTAACAGCATGATTGACAGGTGACGGAACGTTAGCTGAGTTTACAAGAAGACAACACTGAAGAACGTGGTACAAAGCCTGCCGACAGTCAGGACTGCTGAATGGTATCGGGAAGGAGTCATACGGCGACTGCTGACACTGAATAATGAGCCTTATTATGTATACTTGAATTTCCTAACAACAAATAATAATAAGCCCCATGAGAATGCACGGAAGATAGAAAAGAGTATCCGACAGTTCAAACACAAGTGAAGAATTCTTCTCTCAAAACATACCCTAAATGTACCTTGAGGAATGTCATTCCCAGAACCAATAAGAACTGCAGATAAAGCTTTTAAAAAGGATAACAATAGTTAATGGAACATATGGACATAGTTTGCAGTGATTACAATGAATCATCAAATACGTGCAGGCAGTGACTGATCTTGAAATAGTAAGCTCACTAAATCCCTCCTACACTTTGAAAAAACAAGGTCTATTGATGCAGTGCAATCGCCCCATGCAAAGGAATCCAGAATACAGCTCAAGGAATTTGGAAACACACACTGACGGTTGGAATCTGGTATCCAAGTTCCACTGACAAAGAATCCCAAATCCAGTATCTGGAATCTGGATCCACAGCTTAGACTGTCATAGATTCCCTTATAATATATGGGGCAAAATGGAATACAAATTTATTTTAACTAGAAGCTGAAGAATGATTGTGATTAAATTTACCTCTTAGAGCTCTGTAAGTGACCATCTCATTTGCCTTTGTATCAAACTTTTGTTGACCTGTGCAAAAAAGGGAGATAGAACTACCTATTCAAATAGAGTATGTATGTATGTAGATACTAATCATGTAAAACAGTCTTTATAACAAAAACACAGAAAACGACAGGGGCAAAAGCAAAAATGTCTTAAAAAATTATCAACAAGACATAAGTACCTGTTAGTAGTTGATCAACATCATCTTGCAGTTTTCTTTTCTTTGCCTCCAGAGAAAGAAAAGTGTACAATGAATGTTTAATTTTGTGTTTTTTTATTATTTGAGTGTTCACTGTAGTATTTTGTCCCCCATAAGAGGCCATTTGCACAATGGCAACATGTCTCTGCAGCTATCAGACACCTTTGAACAGGATGTTACCGGTACCTTGTTGTTCAAATTACTGATTTTGTTATTGAATCCTAATGGAGATTACTACAAGTAATATTAGAAGAAGGAAAACAGGTTGGTGGCTGTAGTAAGATAAGGTCATTGTGAAAATGGCCTAAGATGTTTGGACATGAAAGGGTTTCGGTTGAAAAGGGTTACCTTTTTGGACATCTGTTGATTCCCAGTGCTTGTAGTTGGCAATAACTAAATGAAGCAGAACAAAATAAATTATTATTTTAAATGTTATATATAAGTACAGATGATGGTAAAAATAAACTTACATGTCACATAATCTTACTGTGTAACAACCTTAAACAAATGTGTTTGAAATTGGTAGTTGGAACATCTCTTTATATTTCAAAGATTCAGACCCTTTACCCCGTTCAATATCATTACCTTAGTTTGAGAAGCCATAGGTTTTACATCATCCAACATCTGCTGTACCAGTTTAGCCACCACACCACCCCCCTCAGGTAGGCTCCTTGTCAGTTGAACCAAGCGTTCAATGCACAGATACACACTACACCTTAGTTTCCTATCAAGGGTAGAAAAAGACAGCCAATGTCAGGGAAACTGGGCCCAACAATTCCATTGTGCACTCTTAAGTTACCATAATCCAGTGAAGTGTCTCCTGACCTGTAAGATTTGTCTTGACCATGTGAAGGATTTTGCTGCTTTGTCCAAGTGAGCTCTTGAATCAGCATTCTTACTACTGAATCACAGTGAGGCAGAATTAGTCCTCTACACCTACAGGAGACAGTAATGGGAACAAACTTTTATTAGGAAAAAAACTAAAATACATAATTTTGAACATGCAATTTGTTTACCCTTAGGACAACAATTTGTTAGCAAGTGTTAATGCATTCTAGATTGAACTGGAATTTGAAAAAGACAGGAACACTGTCGTACCTAGAGAAACATTCTCTAGACTGATCTCTACAAATTGCTTGAACTTGACGTTTACATTATATACCACTTACTAGCCGAGAGTGAGGTCATCACAGGGAAATCTCAGACCAAGGCCTTGGTGTATTGATCATCAATACATCGAGGCTGAGGTCTGAAATTTCCCTCTAATGACTCAGTGGACAAGGTTAATAAGTTATTTATTATGTGGCCTTTGCATTATGGACCTGAGCCTGCATCAATAATTAAAACCAATGACTGGTTAGTGGATAACTTTAAAGAAACAAGTCACCTTAATTGACTGTACACTTGAGCCTATGATACAGTCATGTGACACTGGTCAGAAGATATCCTTTTTGACAGATGTCTATTGACCATAACATGGATGTCCACTATCAAATTAAACACAGATTGTATATTCCTTGGACACCTAACCTAATGCCCTGTCATTTCAACAAAATAATGTATGCCAAGCAGCCAATCAGAGCGCGTGCCGCATACATGCACTATAGTAGCCCTATAATAATAATAGAGAAACAATGACAACACATTTAGGTAGCTGCAGTAAACCAGGAGCCAACTTTGTCATCTTCTTTTTCATCTTCATAGGCAACAAGACAGTGAAAATGCTACCAAGGTATCACATACCTGGTTATGAGATTACTTAGCACATCTACTGCACTTGTATGGATCAAAGGTATACTTGCTCTTAGCAGTACTGATTCTACAATTACTGCATTTTTCTGCAAATGAAATGGTAAATATTCATGGGAAAAACTCGGCATAAGTTACTTAATTATACCTGTTGCAGTTCATTTTTTTGGTAGGATTTCCTTGAATTTTTTCCCATTGTCTTTGGATGTGATAATGTGTGCTAATGAATTTCAGTAAAAAGGGAAGAACTAAATTAACAGAAATATAAAATCAACTGCAACATATCTACGCAGAGTAAAATGATTAATGGTAAATTTTTTCATCTGTAACATATTTCAAATCGTACCAGTTACATATCAGAGTATTCTAAGCAATGAACTTCATATAGCTGATTCTATAAGGGTTTCTTTGCCCGGGGGAGTTGGGAATTGTGCTCTGGGAAGCTATTGTTTGGTGGTCAATCAATAATTCAATCAAATCATTCTTGGCCCTAATGCCCAATGCCCAATTGCCAATGACCAAACACTAAAGCAAGTTTTTTAATGAGATATAAACAGTAATCCATTGAACTTACCAGAGAGTTAGTTGTGACTGCTATTATTCTGTTCACAAGGTTTATGGTAGCTTCAACAGGAACTGTGACAACTTTAAAGTACTGCTCTCTGAAATAATAAATAAAATCAAAAAAAAATTTTTAATAATAATAATAATAAAATTAATCTGTGAGAGCATGCTTCAGTATACTCTTCATTAAAAAGAGCATTATTTTGAAATCAAAGGAGTCCTGAAGCCAATAAAAGCTACTACACATAGACATATATTTTTAAGCAAAGCCTTGAGCATTCTTTATAAGTGGGTCGGTGGCTAAACTAAAGCAGAATCACAAAAACGACTTCTAATCACTATCCACCATGTATATTCAAAAAGTACTCCTTGGGTCTCTGATGATACCTCTATGCATGTAATAGAAATACCTGGTCATTACAGACAGATATGACAATAAAAATAATATAAGAAAATTAGAGTACCTGATCATTACAGACAGACATTGCAGTAGTGTCATACATCGGGTGACGAGGGTGTATGTCCGGCCAGGTTCAACCTGTGGAATTTCACCGAGGAGTAATGTTTCGGACTCTTGAGTAGATTCCGGGGAGGATTCAGGTAAGACTGGAGAAAAAAGGACAGGTATGGAATTAATTTTATCACTATCACCTAACCTAACACTCAATCAAATTAACAGTCTATGGAAATAAGACTTAGTAATGAATGATGATAGTCTATCACAAACCAGGTTCAACATTTTCATAGGCAACATCTAGTAACTTGTGAATTGCAGAAACAATCTTATTCCACTGTGTTTCCCAAGGACAAAGTTGCCTTTTTCCACTTGAACTACTTCGACTGCACCTCGGCAACAAGGCATAACAATGACAGCTATCCTGCAAGCAGTGAATAGAGACAAAACCAATTACCAATGCCTTCAATCTACAAGCTCTAAGTATGATTTAGAATCATTAATTACTTGTTGCTTACCTTTCTTGTGTTTTCACAGGTTGAATTTAAGAGAGGTAACAGGAAATTCTCAATCTGATTCTAAAATGAAAGGCAAAATGTTAAGGTAAAAAAGGTGAAAGGTTTGTTTGTATGGAATTTTTTTTAAAAGAAAGCTCTTGATGAGCTCCATTTAATCATCTAAAAATTGCCAATGTCAAAAAATGACGATTTTTTACCCTGGATGATACCTTAAGCTAGTTTGACAAAAGTGTTGTTTTCCCTTGGCTCAGGAACAAAAAAGGGAGTCTGGGTCCTTCCCCTCCCCTAAGCCGACGTTAACACTTAGCTCTCACTTAGGGCAAAATGTTGGCTTGGGGAAGGGATCCATTGGTTGTAATGTACCAATTTTCTTGTTGTCATTCATCACTCTTGTTTGTAAATCCAGCCATTATAAAGTTACTCACTCTAAAAGGTCCAGTTGGTCCAGGAAAGTGACACACACAGGAGGAAAGGATGGACAAAACAGAGGAAATATCCTGTAAAGAAGCATTTTGATTCAATAACTGGAAGTGAAAAAAGTTAAGTACAGCGAAGGACGAACCCACCAACATCTATGAGTTGTATGATCCATCTCAGGGGAGAAGATCACCACCCAGACTGTAGAAGTCCTTTTCCAACCAAGCCCAGGAATGGATCAACCACAATAAGTATTTCTCAGAGGACGACCTCATGCAGTAGCACACTACCCAAGACCCGGTTGGAGACGCCTTATAGTTGACTGTTCTTCAGTCAGCTGATGATGAAAGTACTAACTGCATTCTATATTGGTACAAGAGTCATTATAGGTGTCTTTCTATAACACTCACCGCGCATTTTTTGGACAACATGGTAGATATAATAGTAGGTAACACGGAGTTTGCCAATTCTCTTGAAAGTTCTGAAAACTAAGACAGACTGTACATTAATTTTTTGGTGATTATACTATTATTATAGTCATGCCCTTTAGGTTTGATGAAGCAGTGTTATTGTTTTATTATTATTTTTAAATTAGACACTGATCACTCTTACGAGTTAAAAGAAACGAAAACTAACTCTAAAACACCAACAGTAATCCTGGTCATAAAGACCAACTCCCCAAAACACACATGGGCATTTATTATAAACATTTCATGTCTCTTTCTGTAATACCTCAACAGCATATTGCAAAGTTTTATCAATGAGTACACTGCAGTACTGTGTGATGTTTGGTCTTTCTTGAGTCTGCAAACATTAATAAGATAGACATTGTTGTTAACAGCAGTCTTCACAATAAAACTGAAAATATACCAGGCTAAGGAGATCCCAAATTTGGAGAGTTTTTGAGCCGTATAACTGTCATCATCCCAGTCACAACTGTTCCCATCCACACAAGAGACAAAGGGTCTGTTTCTAAAAACTTCCAAAAAAAGAAAAAGTATACTTATACAACAGTTAGCAGCTTCTCCCTAGGGACTTTCAAAGGGGTAACCAGGAGAATCCTGGGGCATTACTCCAGATATAACTGTCTTGTTTCCAGTGTGTGTGTAGGAAAGCAACAAGTTTGATACTAAAGATTTTACTCTAAGTGGCATACTCTAGAAATATCTTTGGTCAGTGGCATACCCTATCAATGATTCCTCCTTCCTTTGTTTGCCTCCTTTGGTTTTCTAAAAGTTATTTGGGGTATAGCACCTACAACCACCTAAACGTAAGGATCCTTTTTTACTTTTACCTGAATTGTGCAAGAAGACCCCTACCCCTACCCCTACACCCCTCCCAAGGTTCTCCGAGTGGTCCTTAGCAGTTTAGAAATTGCTGTTTAATGCACACCCTGTGAACAGAGTCTCCTTTGGTCTTCTTGAGTGGAGAGGAGAAAGAGGCTCTGTCTGAATCATGTAGAACCTTTGAGGACACCACTGCCCAAACTTCTACACCAAGCAATCTTGTTCTCTCTCATCAAACTGTTTTTTTCTTTTTTTAATGCAGGCTTCCATTCATCGATAAATTGATGGCTGTAACCGAGCCCACTGAAGCAAGCACACAGCTATTAGTCCTGGGTTTGAAACTTTACCCAAGTAACATGCCACGCATGCTAAACGAAGATCTTACTTGATTCATGCTGAGTCTTTCTCAAGTATGACAAAATCAAGCAAGTGAAAAAACGGCTTTTCTGGCAGGGTGAATTAAAGCATTGCATTACCAGACATTTCTTTACCTGAATTATTTGAAGAATGGTTCTTAGCCAGGAGGCACAGTGCTTTGTAAAAGTATCTGTATCACACTGTTCAATGGTGACTCCAAGAAGGCACACACCTAACCAACTGGTAAAAAAAACTAACCTAATTTGAACTTGACATGACAACAAAACCTCGAAAAGCAGATGACAATTGCTGGTTTGCAGGTGACGTCACGGCGGCCATGTTGGTGGTCAAGAACAAAAGCATTTCTCTCCTCTGGGAACTAAACTCTATTTTCATGTAAATTCTTCGAGGAAATATTCTTTTGTTTTGACCCCCAACATGGCCGCCTTGTCACGTGGTTGCAAACCAAGAATTTTCTGTCAGTACAGTGATATCAAAATACCTGTCAGTCTTCGAATTAAGAAAAGTATGGACCTTGCCAATCCAGTCGTCTGGAATTTTCTAAAATAAACAAAGCAAACCACGTGTAATGCAATTTTATCAAACGGTAAGTTGAAATGCGCAGAGCGGCACGTGGTACAAAACGTACGAGTAGTTGCGTTAAAAGTTTCTAAAAATCTCGGAGGAAGAAAAGGAACAGTTCAGTGCTAGCTTAAATACTCACCTCATTGTTAAGATGCCGCTTTGAGTTAACACATTCAAGGAATAATGGCGCATAAATCTGGGGATTTGTGTCCAGAAATGAAGCCACCAAAGTCGATAGCTCAGCCGCCATTTTGTTTTCCTTCGGGATACCGCTGGTCACATATAATCAAAATAAAACCCACAATGCATTTGGATCCAAAGTGCCAACATGGCGGTCTCTGTAGGACTTTCGTCTTCCTACACTGCTGAGGTTAGAGAAAAATTGAGCTTGTGGGACGTGAAGGATTCTCCTCTAGCGCCTTTAACAGATAAACAGAGGAACAGTGTACTTGAACTGACCACTGTGGCAGGAGATCGCCCTCTTTTAGACGAGGTAAACCTGCAACCAAAACATGTTGCTCAACAGCTGTTCTTGAAATTCAAGACAAAAGCACTGAAATGATGTTCTAATTGTCTCTAGCTACCTGATGATGACTGTATTAATCTGCCTCCAAAGAGGATCCTAAGCGATTCCAGTAAAGAGACTGCTATGGATATGTCTCGAGTGGATTTAGGATCAGAAAAAATAGAGAATGCCCAGCAGGTAGCTATGATCTCTCAGATTTGGCTGAAATGAAATCCATTAAGAGATAATGTATTTTCTTTCTTGTCCAGACTTTATAAAACTGTGTACCTATTGAGCCTGCCAGAAACTGTCTGTTTAGAGAGGGCAACAGCACAAAAGTTGCTGGCATTAATGATCTTTTATGTTGTGGTATATTGTTCACAATTTTTCCCAGATGTCGTTTCAAAAATGTATCACTGCATCATGATTAAAAAAGTAATGACTGTACTCCGCCAAGAAGGCCAGAAAGAAAAGGTGGCCTACTTCGCCCCACACATACAGTATGTAACAGTGTGTGAACACGCCCATATAATTTGATTTAGGGTGTTATGTGTTGTCATAAGTAACAATGAGTAATTTTTATGTTTAGTGTTGACATAACAAATATAATGGTGTTTTCTCTATTTTCTTAGTTTTTTACTTGGTTTGCAAATGTGGAAGCTCAGATGGAAGAGGAGCAAGAATCGTCATATAGGTAGTGTACAAAAAATAATTGGTTTCTAAATAAAACAAGTCATGTGGTATAAATTTAATAGTACTTTGGGTATCAATAGACATCCCGGTGGTTTTCTACTTACAAAAGGGTTCTGGGAAGTCCACTTGGAAACCAAACATAATTTTTCGGGTTGTTCCAGTGGAAAAGTTTCCAGAAGCAACTGAATGTCTGAAAAGGTAGCCTTTACTTTGAAGAATGTTCCAAATTGAACAAAGGTAGGACTCAACTGTCCAGCAGATATCAAGTTATTAATTTTTATCACTCAGTTAAATTCAATCATTCCTTTTGTCCATAATCTTTGAAAGTGTAGTCACCAGTTTGTAAAATTATTGTTTTGGTTCATTTCCTCAGAGCTTATGCTGCGCAGCTGAGTTCATATCGCTCACACTGTGACAGTATTCTTAATGAAGTGGAATCCGCACTGCGTCATCTGCAGGATTTACAGCAGAAACACTTGCTGGTGTCTACAAAAACAGGAGCCCTGCATGAAGCCTGTGAACAACTTCTCCAGGATCAGGTTGAGGATCAACAAAAATTTCACTGATAAATAAGTGGTTGGTTTTGATGTTCATTGGTGATGAAAATGAACAAAATCATTTTTGAAGGAGAAATTAAGGATGCAAATACTGAGCAGCCAGATTTCCAAAGACTGTAAACATTAATTTTCTTTGTATTTTCTTTATGAATTATTAATGAGTTTGAGAATGATAAATAAGATAGTTTTTCTAGTTAATCACTGATGAATCTCGGAAGACTGTCCAACCTTAATTGGGATATTTTTCAATCACTGATGAATCTCACGATTGCTGAAGGCACAAGCTGCCAGGAGTTTGTGGGGGCATGCTCCCCTACAAATTTTGAACTCTTGATGCTCTGAAATGCCATTTCTAGTGTTCTGAGGGGACAATTCCTGTCTAAAATGTTCACTAAATTGATTGTCATTTTCATGCGTATTTATGTTTACATAGCTTCACATACAAGTACTCAATCTTGTTTTATATATCATGCGGTTTTTTAAAGTTTTCTGGATATAAGTAAGTCAGTATACTCTGTTGGGTGTTCTTGTGTAAGTTAGTAAAAATTGATTTAAAAATCACAGATATAACAATATATTGGATCATCGGATATTGGTCGGGACTCAGATTTTCAAGCAAAATCAGGAGAATCCTGACAAGATCGGGAAGGTTGGACAACCTGCTAGGCCAACCCTTATCAGGTCAGTATTTACAATATGTATACCATGTTTAATTTCAGACAAAGTTGATGAACATGGCTGAAAGCATCAGTAACAAGTTGTCTTACTTTAATGCTTTGGATCATCTTAGACATGTAAGTATGCTAGTCCAAAAAATTTATTTCTGTTATCAACAGTTTAGGGCGGTGAAGTTTGTTTGCTTGTATTTTTTGGTTTTTGTTTTTGTAAATAGGAACCTAATAATGACTTTCTTGTTTTATTTCCGAATTAGAAACTCAACTCTCCTACCTTCTCAGTTACAAGTGAGTCTTTTGTTCCAATGTTGGCACGACTTGATGAGTGCATTTCATTCATATCAAGCAATGTAAGTCTAACATTACCTTTTTCATTAGCCTGCACAGCTGGTAGTTTTGTTTGTCAAACACACAAGCAAACTAAGTGATCAGTAAAGCTGCCTGGAAAATGGCAATTTGCACTTTTGGGCTTGGTACTCACCAACCCTCCAAGTTAAAGTTTTTACTCGGTCGCCATTTGGCAACCAACTCTTTTGGTTTAGGGAGACATTTTTACAAATCAAGTTGCCAGCTCCAAAATTTAGGTGCCATCAGAACCAAAATGGTCAAAACTTGGAGGATTGCTCACTAAACTTTTTTTGCGTGCGTGCAACAAAACAGCCAGCTATGCAGGCTACATTTTTATTAGAATTGTTTAAGAATATTAAGAGCTTGAATGATTGCATTGTTCTCTCAAGTTTACATAAGTTTATTAAGTTAAGTTTAATATATCATTGTTTTCTTACTGTTTCAGCAACAATACAAGGAGAGTTCCGTGTATCTTGTCCGGTTCAAACAATGCTTGAACCAGGCTCTCAACCAAGTGAAATCACATGTAGTGAGCTTACTGAAAAATGCTACTGCTCAAGTCTTAGCAAACAAGGTAAGCTAGCCACCTTGTTTACAGTTCCTGTTGTTGTAGAAGTGTAGATATTCTAAGTGCTAACAGCATGAGGCAGATTGTTGTGTTGACATACTGAAGATTTGGCAGAACAGAACAGTTTATAATGCAAAGAATGTGGTGAATTGTGCAAAGTGTTGAGATGATGATTTCAGCCAGGCTTTTTGTATTGAAGCTACACTACAGTGGTGTTTTAAAATGTTTTGAACCTTTATTATCATCATTCGGTACAGCTTCTTCACCTACTTGAAATTTTAACATTCCTTTATATTGCTAACTCGTCTTTCAAATCACTGATTTGACTTTATTAGCAGGATGGTACAAACACATCAGAGAACTCCTTTGCATTATTCTATGGAAAATTTAGGACATGTGCTCCACGAGTAAAGGTACTCTTAATATGAACAAATTATCCTACATAAAATTTTTTGGGTTACTTTGCATTTGCACAAATTCCATTTACCACTGTGTAACCACTGCATAATTTTTTTTCACTTCAACTTGTATTTCTGCAGTTCACATCATCTTCATTCCATATAAAAATGTACTTTGTAAAAATCATTTAAAAGAATTTTTTAACCATTATTTTTGCATCATTGTAATTTGTAAATACCGGAAGAAATGTAAAGCATTATCATGAAAAGAATGGTGTTTTAAGAAGTACTAGCTACTGCCCAATAATTTTGTTATTTTGTTTGACAGGAAGAAAACAGGATCTCGTTTTTGTTATATCCATTGTTAGTACACTTTGTCTTGCAATTCTGATCTTGACTTTGGATCTCTGTTTAGAGTCTAATGGAGCAAATTGAGCAAAGAAGTCATTTGAGCTCTGAGTGAGTAATCATTCAAGTGGAAAATATAGCAGAAATCTAATTCTACGCCCACCCTGCTAAAATGGTGCTTTCCTTAAAAGAAAAAAAGAAAACAGGACCCTGCCCCCACAGTGAACCTTCACCCTCAATTTTGTTTGTGTATTATTTTTGATTTTTTATCATGGTGGTATTTTCAAAGATGTGTATTAAAGCAGATTTCACTGTTTTAGTGCCCTTTGTGACAGCACTGTACACTCTGCCTCCTTTTATTTCCCCCTATTCTGTGCTTTTAAATAAAAAATATTTTTCTATTCATGGTTCCTTAATTTATCAGTCTTAACATGTACTCACTGAAATTATGTATCTTTGATTTTTCCAGATATAGTTCCCTACTTAGTGACTGCCAGCATTGTTATCTGTCCCAGCGCTCACAGCTGTTGATGCCTTGTGTTAGTGATGCAATTGACAAACTGGCAAAGCAGTATGAAAGGAACCCTTGTTCTTTAGTAAGTTTCCTTAATCCTTTCCTAAATGTGGCAGGATTAGGTCAGTTGCAACAGCACTTGACTGCAAATCTAGAGCAGGAGGTCACGGGTTCGATTCCCAGGACCTGGACCAATACTCAAGGTCTTAACTAACTGAGAAATGAAGGTGCTGCCTTCGCCCTGCAAATGGCTAGACCTTCACGTGGTTCGGATGACCACTTAAAATGGTGGTCCTGTCTCCGGCTGGAGACGTAAAAATGGTGTCCCCAGTATATTTCATTTTGTAAACTCCTTAGAAGTAAATAGTACTAAAAAAAACTGCCACAGAGGTTTTTTTCCTCTGGACCACAGAGTTTTGTCCACAAACTTAGAAGCTAGAAAAACATTTCACCCATCCATTATTGGCTGAAGAAAGTATTCTCATGTTAATGAATCATGTTCATCAAGCCCAAAATATCCTAACCATCATGCCTTTAAATGCTAGTCTATCTGCAAATTGACGTTTTTCATGAGCATGTTCTGTATTGACTGCAGTCTTTCAAATGAACCAGTTGAGTCAAGCACAGTCAAACCCTGTTAACAGGGACACTGAGGGGGCCCTAGAAAGTGTCTGTATTAAGTGATTGAATTCAGAGAAAAATGTAAGGCCTTTCTTTCCCCAGGGACAAAGCCAACTCTGTGATAACAAGGTGTCCATATTAAGGGGGTGTCCATGAAGTGAGGTTTGACTGTACATGTATTGTTTCCATTGTCTTTAGGTTCGTGCTGGTTGCTCAGTGTTGATACATGTTTGTCGAGACGAATATCAGCTGTATTACCATTTCTTCTCAAAGCCAAGCACAGGTCTAGAGTAAGTACATTGAACTTGTTGTAGGTGCCCTGTGCACATGCTCACTTAGGCATGTGTGTATGTGTAAATCAAGTCACTCATGGGATATCAAAATTATTGCATGACTAGCGATACATCACTGATGAATGTTTTTCTGTTTCCTTTTAGCTCCTTATTGGAAATCCTCTGTAGTGTCCTGTACGACTCACTGCGACCTGTTATTATTCATATGAATCACATGGAAACCTTGACTGAACTTTGTTCAATATTGAAGGTGAGTTTCAAAGGAGGCCGTTCCTTCGTCCTGAAGAATTCACCATCAAGTGTTGACGAGGCCCTGGTTGGATAGTGCTTTCCATCAGATAAATCACAATCCATGCAGTGGATTAGTATTAGCGAAACCAGTTGTGCTATCCACTGAAAAAATAGAGATTTTTTCATTGGATAGGGCCTGGCTGATGTTTTAACCCTTTAAACCCTAGGATCAAAATTTGAATTCTCATTTGTTGCCTCTATTCATTTCCTACAGAAGTAGTGGGGAGAAGTTGATAAAATATCAAGCAAATTCATCTTGTTTGATTATGTCCATAATTCTCATGACCACTGTGTTTTATAAAGCAGTGATATTACAACAAGTCGATGCTGATCATTCTTAGGGCTTAAAGGTTTAACTGTAACTGGCGCTTTACTAAGCTGACCCAGAGGTGAAGATGAATTTATTATTACTCTTTTGTCAAGTTTCAGTACAAAAAAAATTGAGTTAATTTTCATTTCTCTTTCTTTGCAGGTTGAGATGATTGAGGATCATGTACAGCAAAAAGGTATGAAGGATAACTCTCCTGAGACAACTGAGACAGACTGAACACTTATCACTAATATGGTAAAATTCCTAAAATAAGCCCTGGGCCTTATATTTTTCAAAGGCCCTTTTTGACGGGCTTATTTTTGGACGGGCTTATATTCGGAGGGGCGTATCTATGGAGGGAAATTTGCGTCTCAAAATCGATTGGGTTAGCCTTATAGTTGGAAGTAAAGTTACCGTTTTGTTTTACTTTGTGTTTGAGGGCAGTTTCCTAAGTACAAGCCTCCGGGGGGCTTATATTTGGAGGGGCGATTTAACAGAGGGTTTTTTGTGTTACCGGTTTGGGGGGCTTACATTTTGGAGGGGCTCATACATGGAGGGGCCTATTTTCGGAATTTTACGGTGTTTTATCGGAAAAAAAGTTTCAATTTGTATGAAAAGATTCCCATAAATCCCTTCAAGCATTTAAAACTTATCTTGACTAAGCATCTAATTGCACAAAAAATCAGTTTACTGTGAGTGTCATTCCACTTCAGGTGAAGAATTGGCTGCTTTTGAAGTTGTAGTTCTTCAGATGTTAGAAGATGTTCAAGAAAGACTGGTTTATAGAGCACAGGTAATTCTTGTAAGAGCCATGAAAGTTTGCACATCAACAGTATAAGATCAACAAGATAACATAGACATGACATGACACATGGTGTAACATGGCATGACATGACTTGACTTGGTGTGACACATGGTGTGACATGGTGCGACATGATTTGACATGGTGTGACACATGGTGTGACACATGGTGTGACACATGGTGTTATATGATTTGACATGATTTGACATGGTGTGACACATGGTGTGACATGGTACGACATGGGATGACATACATGAAATGACATGCAGTGAGATCACGAGATGACAACAGATATTTTTATCAAATCCATCTACTCATAGCAAGCTCAACTTAACTTGGGAATAGATGAAAAGTGCTTGCAGACCATTGTCATCCCAGTTTAAATAAACTTGTTATGGTTTGTTGATCATTACAGGCATACATTGAGAGTGACATCCAGAAATATTCACCAGCTCCAGGAGATCTCGCATACCCAGAAAAACTGATCATAGGGGTAAGATGCATAGGAAATGTCAGACTTTTTGCAGAACCAGTTAATACATTCAATCTATTAAACAGCGCAGCCAACAACTCTTCAAACAGTCACCTAGCATTAGACCCTGATGTTTTTCACTCATTTTCTTTGACTCTCTGTTAAGCCGAAATCTCTCTCAGAACAGACTCTTTGTGCCTATTACAACAATGTTTTTTTCCAAGGATCTCAATGTTTCCCAAAATAAAGTTAATTCAAATAGCAAGACAATACTTACAATAATATTTTTATAAATATGTTACTGGTACAGAGGACAATGTGTGTAAAACTTTTCTTTAATTGTCCTTTTTATTATAATTGGTTTATATTGTATCTGCTCCTTTTAGTCATGAAATAATTTTATTTTGTTGGAGAAAAGAGGTTTGCAATACAATGAGCAATTTGTCTGTCAAAAAAAACAATATTTTGTGTTTATTTTGTTTAGCCATAACTATAGTTTAACTCAAATACAAGTTTTATTAATCTCTAATTTGGTCACACAGCCATTTCACACTGAATCAAGACATTAATACGTGTTTACTGTTATGTAGTCCTCAAGTGACACTGACAAGGAGGAAAAATTGGCCGAAGGAGAAGAGAAGAAATCTAAAGGTAGGTAAAGGGTTTCAATTTTCGATAAACTTTTGTTTTGCTGTTGTTAGACAAGTTACATGATTGTGAAACATCCCAGCCTGCAATGGGCATGTCTTAGTGTAACAGGGTCTGTCAAAATTTCTCTGTTGCAACTATTTTTCACAAGGAAAAAACGAAAACAAACAAACGTGTTGTTTCTTTGCCACAGAATTGCCAGCTGCTCTTGTTGATCTGCAAGGAATGTGGTATCCAACTGTCCGACGTACTCTGGTTTGTCTCTCCAAACTTTACCGTTGTATCTCGGTAAGAGTGCCCTGCATTTAAAAATTTGTGTTATGACTTTTATACTATTAAGCTTACTCTCCTTCAGTTGTTTGTTCACAATTCTCTGGCCTTCATTGTTTTCACATATCTTCCATGAGGGGACAACCCGTCTATCTTAAATGTGTTTACATTGTATGCTTATCGTTCACTTCAAAACCTTTTTGCCTTTATACAGAAAGAGACATTTGAAGGACTGTCTCAAGAAGCTCTATCATTTTGCATTCAGTCTCTCAAAACAGCCAGTGCTCTTATCACTCAAAGAAAGGTAATGAGTAGTCCCAAGCGTGACCAACATCAATTTTCTCCTAACGACCTCATTACTTCATCAAGAGAAAGTTTATGAGATTTAATAAAATGATTACCAAAAGGAAAATACTTTGATCTTTAAGCAAATTCATTCATCTAATTCTTGAAGGAAATGTATGGAGATGAGTTTGGAGAATTTGTATGTGGATATTGGGGCTTAACGGGTTAAAAATTTCACGTGACTATCCTTCGAGCTTACTCTCAACTCAGTAGGGAGGGTTCAGGGAAAGAATCAAGTGTTGCTCTGTTTTTGCTCTTATACCCACCCCTGATCAAGAGCTTGCTCGGAGGCTCTGCATCATATGATATGAGGGATGTAGACAAGCAGGCTTTTTTATTAGTCAAGCCGGCTTTTTTCAGCTGGTGAAATTAGCTAGCAGTTGTTCTTAGTGACATCTCTGAATATGCTATGATGGCACCAGTCTAATAACAAAGTCAAAATTTAAAAATGTTTTTTGGAGGCAGTTTGGTGGGACCTTCTTAAACAGTTCCTTAAGACTACTACTTTCAGTAATTGAGAAAATGTTGAATTATTGCTAAAAGTTTCACGTCTGATTGATCCTTCAGAATATTGAAAAGCAGGGCTGTGTTCTAGCAGAGCCCGGTGGCCCCTGGCACCTAACTTTTGCCCTCGGGCGACTAGAAAATATCAGATGTTTCGTACAAATCATATGCTGGGCACCCTAAATTTTACCGTCTCAGAGCACTGGGCTCCCTTCAATTTTCCTTAGAGTACAGCCTTGAAAAGCCCACCCTTTCATAGTCAGTCAAAGTAATTTGCATCTTAACGTTGTCTTCATTCAAAACTAGGATGCTATTAACGGCCACCTGTTTCTTATCAAGCATCTACTGATCCTTAGAGAGCAAATTGCACCTTTTGATGTTGATTTTGCTGTGAAGGAAATGTCGCTTGATTTTAGCAAGATGAGGACAGCAGCATATGGACTGTGGAGCCATAGCAACAGATTGTTTGCTCTTAGTAGCAGTAACGCTATTTTGGAATTCTTGTTAGATGTAAGTACGCTGTAGTGGAAGCAGACTCAATTAAGTATCTTTCGAGAGAATATTGTGACAGTGTGGTTTGTTGATTCAGGTTAAAAGAGCAAAATTAATTGAAGCCACTGTATGTTCATTATCAATTGTAAATGAGACAAAATTTTCATGTTACGATCGAAGTCCGTCGTTGGAAAGGCGGAAGACGCTATCCACTGGATAAATGTCTACCCAGCAGATGAAGCAATTGGTTTTTTGAGTGCTTATCAACTGGATAGTGATTTATCCTCAGGCAGCGCTGTCCAACGTTTCAACAACTGTGGTCAGAAGAAAGCGTTCTTTAAATATAGTGAGTGGAGATAGTCCCATTTCTTAAACTGGTCTAACTCACGGTATTTTGATTTCAGGGAGCACCACAGTTAACAGAAAACTACTTGGACTCAAAGAAGGTTACAAACCATAAATTACTGGCTTTATTAGAATGACTTCATTGCATATTCTGTATGTTGAGCATTCGCCACTTCCACATCTCCCATAACGCACCTTATTTGCCCCACAAAATTTCGCATAAGCATTGATTTCAATTTCTCTTGGGACGGCTGTAATACCCAGGAAAAATGAAAAACAAGGTTTATGCAAAATTTTGAGGGATGTGCAAGTGGTGAATACAATGAATTTGTGAAGGCAGCTTGGCTTAGCGGTTAGGGTGCTCGACCTGCAATTTGGAGGCTCAGATTTTAAGTCCCGTCCTGACTGCTACCTAATTTTATTCTCGGTAGTCCCAAGTTCAAATCTTCGTGCGTTAAAATTTCGTGTTAGAAAAACATCAACTTTGTATTCGAATTAATGGTGAAATTTATGAAGCAAAATAACCGCATCATTAAGAATCTTCGTATTTACTTGCATTTTTTCCTTTTAAGGAAGTGGATGTTGAGCTTCGTGTTGTGTGTGAGCAGTTTATACAAAATGTATCAGAATCACTCATTGCTCCTCTCTCCGCTTTCTTGGCTAAGGTAAATTAACGTGAATTTTGATACGTGTTTGCTAGTGAATTTGTCAGGAGCGGTTTTTGTAGTTCAGTGCTTTAGGTGTCATGTAATCAAAACTTAGCTGTTTTAAACGTGGCCAACTGCAGCAGTCGAAAGTCAAAGTAGTTTATCTTTTCAGTTCTGAGCGGGGGAACGAGTTCACAGGTGAAAACAGCGCTAATAAAATAGATGCTTTTTAACTACAGTAATAATTGAAAATTCTGATGAAATTGTGTTACTTACACACCGGTTTTCCTGTGTGGTTCCTTCTTTTTTGGCCTTTTTCGAAGACAGAAAGGTGATCATTCAACTAGCAAAACCTGCATACCTTGTTCTTTACTCTTGGTGGTGGGAGGGGTGAGGGTTCAAAGTGCTTACTTTTACTCCCCCACCCCTGCCCCATGAGTCAAAGACATCCTTGCTAATTTCAGTTTCCAAAAAAGGAACGTAAAGCAGCCAATCCGGTAGTTAGTTATCAGGGCTCCTAGTTATTACGGTAACTGTCAGAGGGCCCTGTTTTATTAATAGTCGTCAAGTTCAAATGCTCAGTTGAAATGCCACAGTATATTTCGTTTTTTTCACAAAATAACAGGTAACGGTGATAAAAAATCTTGCAGTGGAGGAAGGAAAAGATCCCAAAGCGTTCTTAAAACAACAGCCATTTGCAAAACCAGGTAAAAGAAAACGTTTCTTGAGTGACAGCATAAAAACAACCGCTTACGGGGATAGGGAATGTGGACCTTAAACGTTAATTCATTTTGATCCTTTTTTCTGCGTTTCAGAGAATGTTCGCAAAGTTGTGAGTGAGACGTATATGTTGCTGAAGTCCAAACTCACCAGTACTTTACAGAGTATGGCGCTGTTTTTAGCCAATAAGGATACGGAGTACATACTGTTTAAACCTGTCAAGGTATAAGTAGCTTTATCCTCTTGCGATCGTTTCCGAAGACGTCCGAATACTGCCGAAGAATATCCTTCCAAAGCCACGAGAACTCCACATTTACCCTCGTCCAATTTTGATCGTTTCTTGAAAAACTGAATATATCCGAAAAAACTCCGAAGACTTGTCTATTTTTAACTCTGTGGGCATTCAGTGACGATTATTGAAAGTTGGTCAACGTAGTATTGGTGAAAAGTAACAATATTAGTAAAATCCAACTAGTAGTCTATTATTAATGCTGCGTTCTGATTGGTTGAGCTACTACTAGGCTATATGTTATAGCCCACTAGTAGCGAAAATCGCCGGCTTTGAAAACCAAAACAATGGCGGCTGAATCGCGTTTTGCTAGCTAAAGTTGTTTTGACTCAAGAGCCCATTCGGGCTCGAGGAATAATTGTTAACTAGCCTGTCAGTTGCGCAAACAGTATCGATTGTTTTGGTATTTAACTACACCCTCTTGGGTAAATCAGGCAGTTTAGGGCCAGTTATTTAAACGGAGTTTAGCCAGCGTTTAATAAAACCTCGTTCTAAGTCATTTTCAATTTGTTTTAACTTCATTAAAGCATGTAAAGTAGACTATGAAAGCCTTTGTCTTCGTAAAATAACCTACTAGGGAAGGAATCTGGAGGTCCAAAGATTTCCTAAACCGCGGTCTAACACTTGAGTACATTGTATCCTTAGAGTTAGCCCCTGCTTCGTCTCAGTACTTTCTTTGCGGACTCTGTATAAGGCGGATACCTCTCTTATACAGACACTCAATGCCGGTGCTAACTTTGCCCGTATTATTAGATAGAGTTGGCTATGCACCATTGGAAACAGCAGGACACGGGAATGTCCATGTTAAGTAGATAAGCCGAACACACTTTCTAAGAGAAACGAACATACTTGACAACTGGATTTCTGTTTTACAGGCCAAAGTTCAAGATTATTACAAACAGATGAATGATATGGTGATGGAAACATACTCAGTTGAAGATCAGCAAATAATCGGATGTCCATCTATTCAACAAGTATGTTTTATGGCTGTTTGTGATAGTTACACTGTGAAGTTTTCTGGGAGAGAAAAGTGACGCTTTTTTTCTTCCCAGATTCAACCAATATGGAGCTTTTAAGCAACGACAAGCAATAGGTTTAGATTATCAAAACAACAACTTTGCACGTGCATCATGCTTTTTTGTACATTTCTTTGCTATTGTTGCACGACCACGACGTGCAACATCCTAGTTTTATGTTCTATGGAAGACGTTAACACAATGCAACAATTTTCTTTTCCCTTTTCTCAACTTAGAATTAACTACAGAAAAGTTTCCCCAACATTAAACAAATTTTATGAAATTGAACAAGAGTAGTAAAGTTTGAAACAGCGCGAATTCATTTTCCAAGTGACATTTTGGCTTCCGTTGCCATTACATAAGTCAGAATAAGCCCTACTGCGTTATGTGACAGCCAAGCGTATTTCACTATTTGTACACTGCTGTTAAGATATGGCTACTGTTAAAAACTATGTGAACCAACTTACGTTTCTCTGTTCTAGGTTTCCCTTTTGTTGGCCGTGTCATGAACAAACACTCGAAGGAATTTACTGGTAGGGTAACTAGTGCGCGGAGCCTGGAAAAAGTGTCAAAACATCGATGGGGATTGGGGAGAACGTGCCTTGGACGCCACCCCTCCAAGGCCGGCATCCAGTTTTGTCGCTGAAGGAAATACAAGCGATATATCGGGAAAAATTCAACTTGTGCTGGAAAAGTTTCGAAAATGAAGTTATAAAAATGTGAACAAATACGGTAGAAACCAACTATTTTAAAAAGTAAGAATATATATTTATTTCGCTTAGTTTTGAAGATATATTCCAGTGTTGTGATGGAAGTTCATATTGGAGAAAACAGACGTTGTATGAATGATGTAGACCTTCAAAAATATTAAACTTAATATGATCTGATAAGTTTTAATGGCGATGTACAACGAAAATTACTGGATGTGCAGTATAAAAACAAGATATAGTTTCTATGTACAGATGTACAAAACATTGTAGTCAATATTTAAAAAAAATGTGAATCGAAGAACCATTCTTTGATAGCGTTATCCTCAAAATTCTGGATATTAAACCAGTTTGATGTTAAGGAATGAGCTTGCAAGCGTCATGTTGTGTGAAAAAAGGGGTGGGATGGTGGAGGGAGAAAGAATAAAATTTCTAGTTATTTGTAGTATAGCTATAATTTTATTCTCTATTAGACAACTTTTTATGTACATTTAAAATAATAGAATTTAAGAATAACTTATCGATATTACAGCACACAATTCACGCTAGATATTTGGTTTACACAGTAACACTTAAGTGGCCATAATGAGTAGAACTATGACCATCTAAAAAGAATTTTAATTCGTGCTTCCTTTAATTCTTTCAAGAATACTGAAATGCAGTACATTTTATAAAACATTTTTTTCTGCCACTGTGACTATTTAAATACCACAAAATTCACTCTTAGGTCTGAAACTTTGCCTAGATGCTAAGCTCACGTAAATATTAGAAAAAAGGGCATGTGCTAAGTCCTAAAGAAAGGTCTGAGATGCATGATTGTTTGCAGAAACCCTTAAAATGCATCATGAGACATTAAGTGAGGTGTCTAACTGGGTTAGAAACGGCAAATCATGACACAAAATGTGGTGTTACCCAAGGTTTTCAGTATAGGCATCCTGGCTGGACATCACAAATTGTCATACAAGACATGAGAGGCATTGCATGACAGTATTACGACTAAAAATTTGCTAATTAAAGTGCCACTAAGGTCCTCTTCTACCCCATTTTATTTTAGGAGAAAGGGAAAAGAATAGTTTGACAAAAGGACAAAATTAAAGGCTTTACAAAGATGTCTATTGCTAGGTTAGGTATGGTTACTTCTCTACAAAGAAGACCTTTCCACAAATGCGGCACTTTTTTGTCCAAGAAAATACATTTACCCCTTTAAGCCCCAAGAGTGATTAACATCAGTTTTCTCCTAATAATATCACTGCATAGTCAAAACAAAAGGTTCTGAGAATTAATATCATGATCACCTAAAGGAATAATTCTGTTTTGATTGTTAAACAGATTCTTCCAACTAATTCTTTAGGGAATTGTACGGAGGTCAGTCTTGAGAATTATTTTGTATGTGAACGTTGGGGCTTTAAGTACTACCAGCAACTCACTCTTGTTTTTACAATGGTATCCTACCTACAACAGACTCTTAACAGGGTTGTGATTGTGGCGAGGTTTGACTGTGGCCAAAGGGAAATACAACAAGATTGTCGTTGTGGCTTACAATACATAACAGGGGTTTCATTAAGCATCGGAGATCGCAGAATTCTCCGTCTACGACGCATAATTCTCCGCAGCTACGGGAAATAAAATTTGCTATCAAACTCAGCAGGGTTTAAAACGCAAAATTTCCAGGATTGTTTTCAAGCTCTTTCCGGGAAAGTTCTTCGTTCTTTCAAAAATATTCTCCTGTTACTTTACACTATTCTCCTGCTACTGCTATTCTTAATGAAACCCCTGCATAATTTCTACGGATGGAAAATAAACACAGTATGAGACGTGTTACAATATTATTATTTACAGTTAACATCTTTACACAAACAATCAACAAGCTAGTGTCCACCATTGGTCCCAGGCTCCAGTTCATTGGCTGTTTCCTCCGCTTCCAACACAAGTCTACTAAGTTCGCCTGCACTGTATCCCAACAAGTTTTTCAAGTCACACACAAACTTGTACACAAACCTAAAACAAACAAGCTTTCTATCAGATAACGATATGCTTAGATACACCAACAGCATTATCAGGGAAGCTGTCAGTTTAGTACCTGTGTATGACCATAGCAGCACTTCCCTACGGTACCTAACAATAAATTATTCCATGACTGCGCGTTGGATATGGGTTGGCTATAATCATCTCATATCCAACAAGCGCGAGTGGAATAATAAATTGTATTATTTAAAACGCCCACAAAATATCGAGAATTCTTC
Organism: Porites lobata; assembly: GCA_942486035.1. Taxonomy (NCBI): domain Eukaryota; kingdom Metazoa; phylum Cnidaria; class Anthozoa; order Scleractinia; family Poritidae; genus Porites; species Porites lobata. Next base: position 103,402 of record CALNXK010000231.1, read on the forward strand.
CCAACATTATTTGTAAGAACAATTGATTTTCAGCTTGTTTTTAATTTGAGCAGATGCGTACAGTTACCATATGTGGAGAGCATGGTATAGTGGCTCATATACCATGATGGCTAAACCAATCAGAGCTCTAGAATTACATTATCCAATGATTCAGTTTTTGATAATGTTTATTATAACATAATTATGTTGTACAATGAGGTTCTAGCTTTTGAGTCTGTGGATGAAATCCTAAAGTGTGACCATTCAAATGAAAGCTACTGAGCAGTACCTTCCTGTGGTACTGTTTATTATGCTGTACAAGGTGGTTGACTTTGGCGATAAAATACAATGTACTCAAGTGTAACTATTAAAAAGAAAGCAGCTGGGAAGAACTTTTGTGTGGTACTTACTCTTTATTATGTTGTAGAAGGTGGTGGTGATTTGGGGATGAAATACTGAGCAGTAGTTTATCATACTAATAATTATTACTCTGCACAAGGTGGCTTTAACTTTTCATCAGCACTTTCCCTTGGTGCTCCTTGTTTTCAGCAACTTATTATTATGGGATTTTTCTTCAATTTTGAGTTTCTGTAGTCATTTTAATTTAAGGGGTTATGCACAGCCTAGTTTCTCAACAAACCTCTTTCCATGCACTTTGTGTATCATGTCACCATCATAGTAATATCTCAGTGCTCTGCTCAGCTTCTCGTAATTCATAGCAGGTTTGTTTTTTCTTCTTCCCCATTGCTGGGCCACTTGTTCTGGATCATTAAGTTTAAATTCACCATTCTCTCCCACCCACATTATTAGGTGACGGCTGCTTTTGTCTGTTAATAACTCCAACAAAAACTGCCATAACTGGATTTGGCCATTGTTACCTAGGCATGAATTAAAAGAGGAATGAATCAACAGATGTATGTTATAACTAAAACAGGAGTGTAGTGGCATTTTATTTACAAATGCTACCCATGCCCCCGACCCCCACTGTCTACCAGCAGCTGCAAAGAGTCTGTTGTTTATCCTTTGCCATGAAGAAATAAGTCACTGTTCAACATATCAAGAAAAAGTAGCCTCTGCACTTACAACCCAAATGACCCAGCAAATCATGTCACTCTGAGTCCATCAGTGCTAAACTCTTTTTTTTTTCTTACTTGCCTTTTTAATGAACTATTGTTTTTCTTGTATTTATAGAACATTCGTCCCATATTTGTTTACTTGATAATGACATCCAAGAACATTGTATATTTTTTAACTTTTTTAAAACTTGCTCAAATGTTTTAATGCAATTTTTTTATAGCTTATTATTATTATTATTATTTTTGAAAGGTTTTTCTTTCTACCTGATCTATTTCCAGGACTTGGCTTTCCATCCACACTCTTGCTCTTCTCTTCATCATCCCCACTAACAACATCTGTAAATTATGCACAAGTTCAAGAAGTCATCATCATGGCGAGAAATGCACAGTTAATTAATCTTTAAACAAGCAAAACACCTTACCAGCAGCAGTAGGAGACTTCACTTCTCCAGGACTGTTCTGTGGGGATGCATTCAGAATTACTGTTTGCTGTTCAGATGTTATACCAGCCAAACCTGTGTCAAATAAATAAGCAAAAAGTTAAAAAGTACCCTTAACAGGGTTCGCACCCTTTTTTGAAAAAAAATTCAACGACTTTTCAAGAACTTTCAGGTACACATTTCCAATTTTTCAAGGACTCCATTTAGTATAAAAAAGAGCCTTGAGTCTATGTCTTTATTAGTTCTTCCACAACATGAGCAATTTTGTTGCGAAGATCTCTGTGTTTGCTCCTTTCTCTTTGGAGTTCTACTTAAACTATAAAGTTAGCATTGTAATTCAAGGACTTTCCATCACTGACTGTAATTTTCAAGAACTTTCAAGGTGTGTGTGAACCCTACTTTAAAAATGTCTTTGGTTACCTTTTCTCAGAGGTAGTAGACAAAAAAAGGCCACCGAATACACCACAAAAAGCCAGATCTGTACCCCTAAAATACGAGCAGACAAATATGATAGTTTTCTCATCATTTTTTTTGTGTGGGAACTGACCTTTTAAAGAGAATCCTGACGAAGACTGAGTTATGTCCATCAGAGTCGAGTCATCTTTTGAAGCAGAACTTTCAAAACCTGTACCATGAGAAGAAACCAAATTTATTTAAAGATGTATAAAAGTAAAAAAATTATTGCAAAATGTCTTCACTTCCATTTTCAAGACTGACAGTTAAGTTAATATTTGAATGTGGATACAAAATACCATACAATGGGCAAAGCGCATGTAAAGATATTGAGTATGTCATAATAAGTTTACAATGAACAAAGAAACACCTTGATGATAAACTGCATCAAAATATGATGTTCATTGTGAATTTTTTGCAACATGCTACTTCAGTTTCTCAAGTTTACACATATGAAACTAACAGAAATATATAAATTAAACCGGTATGTAGCCTAAGATTACCAGGCAGAAGGAAATTAAGTTTTTATTTACACCTACCATTTTTTATCACAGAAATCTGCTGTCCTTGAGAGCTACCTGCAACAGTAAAAACATACAGGGTCTAACTGTACCTATATCACATGTAATCCTTGAAACATCTAACAATAAATTACTATTTTTTTTAGAATGGCATCTTCAAATCTTAAACATTTGAAATAACACCCATCTTTATCCTTATCTATCCATTTAACAACCCAAAACAAAAGTTGGTTTGCTCACTTTCAGTGATAACAGCCACTTGTTGGGATGCTGGAGCTGGTAAAGAAGACTTACTGCTACTGGCACCTGAAACATTTCATTACAATAATATTGTTTTCATCTAGAATAATTTCATTTTTATTGATGATCGATATTATTATCACACCTATGTCGTACTGTGGGTCAAAAACTATCTTTAAGGTTAATTTCTTAACCTAGATTGATTCTCAATTTCATTTCTCTCCTGGCCCTAATTAAAGAATAATTTGGGTTAGGAGACAAAGGAAAAGGAGAACCGACCAAGGTTAAAAACTGAATTTAACAGAGCTGTAACATATACAATAACTCCTCTACAGACACTGAATAAACATACTGATGGAATCTCCCCCTTCCAAATAACATCTTTTAGATTAAGAAAATCACTTGCAGACCACAATTATTTCTGATATGTTATTGAACTGCAAAATAGTAAGGGGGAGGAGAGATGAAATCTGAGATAAATAAACCAAAGGCCAGAGCAGTATTTCCAATAAATACTCTCAAATATTTCAGACCTTTGAGCTTTGGATAATTTCTATCGAAATATGATCCAGTAAACCTATGACATACAGTTGGTACATGCTTCTGCAAGAGTCTCTTGATAATGCTACCTTGTGATTTAAAAAAGGTTGTGTTATGGAATAACTAAAAATACATTAGAAACTCTAAATTTGTAGCTATTACACCAGTTAAATTTGTTGAAGCACTATACAAGAGTATCTCAGCCCACTTCTCTATCTCCTTTCCTATATCCTTCCCAAATGTTGCATCCCAGAGTTTTTTTTTAAAAGAGTAATAAAAAATCTCAGTTTTGAAGATGGGGTAACACAACAAGACTAGTTTAGTGTTTTGTAATGATGAGTACAATAGCTTTGATCCTTCACTTGCCCTACCCATCATCATCATCATCATCACCTATTCTCGCATCCTGATTTTAGTACCTTTAGCAGTGCCTGATCCTGAAGATCTCCGTCTCTTTTTGGGTGGTTCATCTGTTAGTGCTGGTGGTGACATGACTTCATTGCTGTTTGTTTTGACTTCAGACTCCTCAGCTGGCAATGGCAGCATTTCTACTACAAATACAACAAATCTCTTTTATTCTTGAAGTTTGTTTTTCACAATGATCCCCACTTGAAAAAATAATAATACTGGTAACATTGTTTGCAACACTACCTTCCATGGGATCCTGAATACTTGTAATTTCTATCCTGAAATTCTCATCTGGTGAAAAAAAGTATAATTTATGGTAACGTATAGGTGAGGACAGTTTCATTACAAGCAACACGTGTTTACTAACTGGTATTAATTTTTATCTATCATTTCAAAATAAGGGCACATGGAATAAGGCCCAAAGCAACTCCTGTTCTAACAGTAAGTTTGACCTTTGATTCACAAACAATGAATAATACCAAGGCAAGTTGGAAGGTCAAAGGAGAATCTCACAGTTTATCAGAAACCAAAATATGGGGCCTTATTCTTAGCACGCCTCGTTCAAAAACTTGAAACAAATGTTGTCTCAAACAGAACAATTTCATTAGTTGTCCAGGTGCCAGTAGAAAAATTGAGGTAGTTTCCAATGTGTCAATGTGTCTTAATAGAATAAGCCCCAAGATCCACATACAAATTCTCCAGACTGGTCTCCATACATTTCTTTTAAGTATAGTTGAGAGAATTTGGTTTAAGATCAAAGTATTCTCCCTTTGGTCATCAATTTAGTAATTCTCATAACCTTTACTCTTCATGATCTGCTGATGTTGTTAGGAGAAAATTGATGTTGGTCACTCTTGGGACCTAAAGGGTTAAGACACTGCTGGGTAGCCTGTGCCACAAGTAAAACTAAACTTCTGGAAAAGTCTGTCGGCGAACTAGTGCCGAAATCCTTGTTCTGGGCCGCCATGGCCAGCTGGGTACCAGAATTTGAGTAGACATCATGATTAGCCTGTCAAAAATGCCACTGTCTATTTGCGAATCAGGTTAACCTTTTAAGTCCCAATATCCACATACAGATTCTCCAAACTGATCTCCATACATTTCCTTGAAAAATTAGTTGAGAGAATTTGGTAAAAGATCAAATATTTTTCTCTTTGTGATCATTTTGTTAATTCTCACAGACTTTGCTTATGATAGTCTATGGATATCGTCAGGAGAAAATTGATTTTGAGCACTATTGGGACTTAAAGGGAGGGAAATTCAAAACACAGCCTGCTAGTTAAAGGCTATTCAAACTTTGTTTTCACATTTTTTACAAGGGGCTAGAAGTATGACAGAGCTGGACCACTTATATTTAATATAGAATTTGTATTAAATTAATATTAACTCACCATTGATGATAACAGTAAGGATTTGATCACAATCTTGCTCTACAAGACTCTGAACCTTTAAAATATCCTGGACAGTTGTCAGCTATGTGTAAATGACAAAAAATACATTTATTTGTTTGCTGGCTTAAGTTGATCTTCAGAAAATCTACACATATGGGACATATCATTTTTAAAGCAAAAAGAAAACAATTTAAGATGACAATAAACGTACTGGACAATAACAAATGAAGATCTGACATTTGCTGTTCGAATACAAGCAATACAAACACAAGAGAATAGTGCAAGCACAAGATATGTTCATATAGCTAATGCAAATACATGAGGTATGCATGCATCGTGCAACCTAACATGGCCAAAGAAAATTTTTGACCTTGCTCTTGTGACTTGACTGGTCTTGTCTCAGTCCAAGAATGTGAAATGCACATACAAGAACAAATGCCAAAAGAAATGGCATTTCTTACATTGGCCCTTGTGCATGAGTTTGCACACTTGATTTTTTTTTGTGCTGCTACTTGTGCTTGTGTCGCATATGAACAACCCCTCAAAACAAAACTAAAATCAATGGCATTCTATACCTCAGAGTTATTAAACACCAGTGTATAACCATCCAGATGTCTGCTTAGTTTTTCTTCTAAAAGCTTTCTCACTTCCTCAGCTGAACTTGATGCATGACACTGTAACTGTACTGATAAGTTCCTCTGGGGACCCCCCTCTGGTACAGCAACGTTTCCCTGAAGGCCTTCCTCAGGGACCAATTCATTCCCAGATTCTGTCATCACTGAAAATCTACCTTGACAGGGTTATAACACAAAATATCAATATCCAGTAACAAATTGCTGCAAAATATGTAAAAAAAAAACCACTGCGTCTATTACCGTATTTATTCGAATAAGCGCCCAGTCTCGAATTACCGCCCACCTCGAATAAGCGCCAATCCTAAAGGCAGAAAAAGTTAATAAGCGCCCACCCTCGAATAAGCGCCCACCCCCTCCCCCTCCCAATCAAACTCAAATAAGCACTCACTCTCACCCCACCAACTTGAGTGGATACATTTTAATAAGAGACTTCCCCCAGGACGGAGTTTTCTTCAGAGTATTTCACAGAAACCTTGCTTTGTTTCTTCTTCGCATTTTGTTATTAGCATTTATTGTTTTGTTGCAAAATAGACATACTTCACTTGCTGAAACTGGTGAAAATTTAATAAGCGCCCAGCCTCGAATAAGCGCCCACTCTCAAGGTCCAAAAATTTAATAAGCGCCCAGGGTGGTTAATCGAATAAATACAGTATAAAACAAGACTTTTCTACAAGGAATACAATGTATCTGCAGAATGAATCCACATTTTAAAAATCTGACAGTATAAGTCCAGTGCCTACATTAGAGCTCTTTCCATGCTTTCAGGCTATCTCATTCACACTTAGTCCAATTTTTGAACTGCTTAAAAAGCAGGTGCTAGTCTTCTGGCATGAAATGCTTCAGGCAATTTTGCAAATTTTCTCTGTTCACATTGTGTTCATGCACAACCAAACAACAACAACAATATTTAACAACAATCAAAATCCAGCCTGATCATGTATAAACCGATTTTCATAACATCTTGATTGAAATCTTCTTTACCAGTTCAGTGCACCGTAATTGACTTTAGTAAAATCCAAATAGTGCTCTATTATCAATGCTGCATTCTGATTGGTTGAGCTACTACTAGGCTACATGTTATAGCCCACTAGTAGCAAAAAGCGCCGACTTGAATACCAAAACAATGGCTTTAAGTCTAGCTTTAACTAGCTAAAGTTGTTTTGCCTTGATATTTTTGACCAACTAGTTGGATTTTACTAAAACAATAATTATTCCTCCCGCCCTCATGGCCTCTGAGTTAATAGCCCATTCGTCCTTCAGCCTCATGGGCTATAGACTCAGAGCCCATTTGGGCTCGAGGAATAATTGTTAAATAACCTTAATTGGTATACCCTATACATGTTGTACAGCTGGTTCACAGTCAAGTCGCACGAGAGTCATCTCACCCAAAATTATGTTGCATGAAACTAGAGTTTTGATGCCCAAAATTTTTAGATGCAGATTCTGAGGCGTAGCTACCAGTACGCACAGTACGCACATGCGTACCTGAAAAAGTTGAGACTAAAAAATATATTAATATGAAATGAAAAATGCCAATTATCTGAAAAAAGTAAATAAATTTAAAAAGCACAATATTGCTCAATTTTCATCTAAGTCTAAGTGTTTCTTTGAAAAATATTTTTAAAAAACAATGGACTTCTTCTTTTTAACACCAGAATGTCAGTGAAGAAACCTGCAAAAAAAGTGTGTAAATAGCAGCAAGGTAGATGTGAAAAGCATGACTACGTTGTTGTAAAGTGAGAGGGGACTAGAGGGATTTGAAAAATTGTGCGTACCTCTGGAAAAAATCTGGCAGCGCCCCTGAAAATGTAGGTCACCCGAAATGCTGAGTGATGACACCCAAAATGTTATCATGCTCAACAACATCCTAACATCCCTATCACCTTCATTCTCTATGTAGTACACCTGTTAAAATTCGGGTAACATAACTCAGCATCTCAAGAGACAACTAAAAATTTCGGGTGACATAACTTCAGGCAAGATGACTCCGGTTACCAAACATCTGACAAATGGAGAGTGGTAATCAGTTTTATGAAATATTTTTGAGGTGTCAAATGAATAACATTATGTATGATCACTGACTGGGTTGTCGACTAAACCAGGGGGAGTATAAAATCATGGTGAAAATAGAATATACTTTTACATCACCAATGAACAGTAGAAAACTGGAGATATTTCCACCTTTTTTCTGTTGACATCTCGTGTGAAGATGGAAATTAAACCGCATCTCCCCTTCTTTTGTGTACTTAGTTACTATGATCAGAAACGTGCATGTTTCCACGAAAACAGTTTGCTAGATGTGTGATTTTCATGAACGGTATTCACTTTTTGAAGTAACACACAAAATCAAAACCAATACTTTCAGTATTAATAAATGAACAAAAATGGACAGTTGACGACTGCTTTCCCGCCATAAACACGTTTCGAACTTCGATTTGATCTGTCTTCTCAGTTTAGCTTTAGTTCTTTTGTATTAGCGGAGAACGAAACGAAAACAAATAAATGCGAAAAAAAGTAAGCCAGTTAAATAAAAGGGTATGGTTTGTTACAGTTATGAGAATGTAATACCTGCAACTTTATGTTGGCTTACTGGGCGCCTGGGAAGATAAGCTTACCTCGCCTTTCCTGTTTTGAGCGTGAATGATCAAACTCACAACCTTACTTCCTTTGATGCCAAAATTCGCTTTAAGATCGCTGTAAAAACACAACCGCTGGTAAGAAACGTTGCGTAGATATCGTAGGAATTAGTACTTATTACTTTTCTTGTCGTATTTTGCTCGAGAAAGAAGAATGTGTACTGCAAAGGGTAATTTCCGTTCAACGAAACCGACGCCGAACTCGATCTTACCTCACTCATCTTTCCGCCGGAAGCTGCCTTAAATTCTCCCCCAAATCGATGGTTGTTATCACTTCAAACGCCACAAAATGAAATGCTCGGGTAATGCACCACTTGCCTCAGACACAAAATTGAAATTTTCTTGTACCTTTCGCGAGATTTCTTCCCAGTTTTGAAGCAAGAAGAGCAAAACGTGCTACACCTGGCAATAAACTGTATGTGACGTCACACCAACTTCCTCTTTTCTCTCAGCCTCGTTCTGAGGATTAGTTGAAGCAAAAAGCGAAAGGAGATTGGAAGATAGTGCAAAAAAACTGACATGAATGGTGGGGCTAAGGTCCTATTTCAAATTAATTCTAAGAACTAAAGTAAATTTGCTCAAGTTAGGAGAAAGCCAACTGAAAAGAAACCACGTCCATGTGATTAATCGGTCTCAAACTGCAATAAAATGCGCCTAGTATTCATAAGAAAAACAACCAAAAAACAGAGAAGCAATTTCCTACTTCTTCCTGTTCCTATAATTAAAAAGAATAATAATTAAATGAAGACTCTTAGAATATATCGATGTTGACATTGAAGACGCATGCACCTGTCGTTCAAGCCGAAGCCATATATTTACTCTCGTCGACTGTAACGTATAAAACTTCCGCTTCTTAGCACCCCGACCCCCACCCTCCGCCCCCCCGCCGGCCGAGGACCGTCGACCTACAGAACAAAAAAATAAACCACGGATAGAAGCCCCCTCCAAATGTATTGAACCCCGAATAAAAGCCTCCTCCCCCCCCCCCACCAAAAAAAAATGTATTGAAATGAATTCGATGCAACGTGAAGTTTTGAAGCTTAATAAAAAACCAGAACAGTAAATACAAAACGTATTTTGATCATATATGCTCTTGGTTTTTGGCCATCTGAGTTTTAAAAGGAATAACACACAAACTGCACTTACAAATATCAGAAATAACAAACGAATGTGATCAGCGCTACGCTTTTTCAAGGCTCTTCCACTCATAAGACCCCACCCCCCCCCCCCGAAGCTAGCGCCCCTCCGTTTTTTAAGCCCTGCTAAAACCCCTTACGAAGATGCACAAGCAGGGCAGTTTACTGTATTTTTATTTTGGTAAAATAGGGGATGAGTTGTTCAAGCGGGGCAGAGGGGGTGGAGGAGATGGGCACTAAGAAAATCCCTGCATACTCTTCATACTATTCCTCGTGAATTTGTTGCGCTACGACAGACAATGAAGCTTGCTGAGGGCAGGAGATATGGATGAAAGACATTAGCATACGTGTAAGCGAGAAAGAGAATACCAAGGAGCTCACGCCATTGGTTACGAAACCTGATGAATTCGACATTGCTGTTTCCTTGTCAATCAAGTTATCACAGCTGAGGGGGGTGGAAAAAGTTACTCCTAAAACTTATAAAGGATCTCACACATCAGGCAACCTAAGAAATACTGCATAAAAAGGTTTTTGTTTATCCAAGGGTACTAGTCACCAACATAATTTTCTCTGCGTTAATGAGAAATGTTGGCATTTTTTTCATAATTTTTAATCTCTCTGGTCATATTTCAATCACAAACTAGGTTTCCTCTTTGGTTGGCATTTTGTCAAGTTTCAACTCTCTCTCACACACAAGGATCAGTTCCCACAAATGATCTAACGCAACCAATAAACACAAACTCATGGGCTTTTTCAATGCATGGTTTTAATTGACAGCTTTCATGATATATTATTACAACTTTGGCACATACTGTGTGAGCTACCTGGTAGCAAAAGAGCAAATTTAAAATCAATATGACTAGATAGCGTAATTTACAATATACTCTCAATTTACAATATACTCTTGCTAGAAGCAACACATACTGCTTCCATTTCTGCAAACCTTTCAGCATAATCATTGTCAAGCAACTTTTACATAATAATGGTAAAAAGGGAGAAGCAACACACCACTCCCCCATGTCGAATATTATATGACTTTTTTCTTTATCTTTATAAAAAAACAATGCACACTATTTTTTACTTTAGTAAAATTCTTTTATATTATTCTTCTCGGAGTAAACGCAAAAACACTATGGAAACACTGCAACGGGATATTTACAGAGGTAAACTCCCAGAGTTCAGTTTGTTTGCATGCATACACAGTATGCATAATGTCAAAATCTTAAGAGTAAAGTACCAAGATCCTTTACCGATCTCCTTACAACTGAAAATTTTAACTTGGGGGGTCGAATCAACATGATTCATAAAATAGCTAACTGCCGTTTTAACTGCTTGATACAAGCTACTGAAAAGTCACCGAAGTAACACAACGTTTTGGGTATCGACAAAAAAAAACATGGGAACTAGTAACCACAAAGCGCACTGAAATCAAGAGGCCCTGGATAGAAACCATCTCCAACTGAAGAGGAAACAAGTAGGTCTTCAACTTCAGGCGACATTACTGGTTCGCCACACACCACATCTTCTGCACCAGAATCTTCTTCGCACTTCACCATTGGGTCATAACCAAGGATGCCTTTGATATCGCACATGAACTGGTAAACATATCTTTTGCCATGTACTTTCTCAATGACATTCTTTCCATAGTAGTACCTCAGGCCACGGCTCAGCTTCTCATAGTTCATGGTGGGCTTATTCTTTTTCTTTCCCCACATCTTTGCGACTGTGGTGGGCTGTAGGATCTTGAACTCATAGTCCTCATCTTGAGTCCACTTGATCAGATTTCCACAGTTTGGATCAATTAACAGCTCCAACAGAAACTGCCACAGCTGGATCGGACCATCACCTAAAGGAAATCAACAAAACAAGTTTACTTCCTTGAAATATTTATGAGAAAAACAGATGTTGAAAAAATATGCCCGCCTACCTTAACCCCTCCCCACCCCCTCGCAACCTAATAGCTTAAAACTTCCTGTATTCATTCCTACCTCGATATTTCACAGGTGGTTTGGGTCCTCTCTTCCTTCTTTGTGTCTTGGTGGTTGTGACATCACTTGGTTCGGTTTTCACAACTATTTGCTGCTTCTCTGTTTCGTTGTATGTAGACAGTGGTGAACCAACCGGGCTGAGTAATTCTGAAAAAAAAAACAATAAACAAAATTTAATCTTGAGAGAACAAAATAATGCATACTAAAGAATTTTTGAGGTATTAATTTGGTGTCTGGGTTTTGACAAAGTTTAAAACTAACCATCAACATCACTGAAGTCACTCTGAATTCCTTCATCTGTGCTGTAAGCTTGTGAACTAATGTCACTGATAGCTGGACTGTGAGGAGGGCTTGCAGATGAATAACTGTACACAGAGTCACAAGAAGACATGGGAGATTTTGCTTCTTCCTTCAAGTTCAATAGGGCCAAAGGGTACTGTTCATGGAATGAATGCTCTTCTTGAAGTTGATCAAACACAGATAGGTCGGGAAAGTTATCCATATCTGCAAAAGAAATTGCCAAAAATTATCATCTCATAAACAAGATCTGTACACGTTTTGAGAAAGTGTAGGAGTGTAAGATATTTTGTACTTTACACCCCCCAAAAATTAATCAACTATCGAGAGATTGTCAATCAAGCTGCCCATAATTGGGATTCGAAACCACATTAGCATAACATAATTGCTTTGATAATGACAACGTGGTTTTCCTAGAACTCAGCGGGGTGCTGAAGGGCTTTTCCAAAGCGGAAAATTAAACGAAACAAACAACACGTACCGCTCTGCTCAAAGCCGAGATGAGGCCTGCCATTAAACAATTCTTCAATAGTTTCTGGTGCTTCATTTAGATCTTCCATGAATGATCGCTCCTCCGTGTATCCTAGAGCTGAGAAACAAGACAAAACAAACATAGCATGTTAGATGACAGTGCATCATTTTTTCCGCTTTCGCGAGCGAAAGTTTTGATACCGAGATATGTGAAGGTGTTAACGAAAAAAAATCTGACTTTTTTTACCTGATGCAATGTCTTGAGATGTCATTTGATGTAGTGTTGGGCGTTCAAAACCAGGAACAGGAGTCCCTTCGGGTACTAATGGATGCTTTGCCGCATGAAACATCCCGTTCAACAGCGCAAGATCGCTGATCTTAGCGAAACCAGCCGGGAAACCATGGAAGAGATTGTTGAAGGTCTGAACAGAAATCAACAAAACGTGTTAGCTCTTAACTGATCAACAAAACCATAAGCTTATTCATGAATGCGTCGCATCTTTAAGGAAGTTTGGGACTTCGGATATCACTGTTTAAATTAACTCACATTCAACGTTAACGATTGAACGAAAAAACAGTCAGTGAGAATAAGTTCACAATTTTCTCCCCTTTGGTGTGAACAGGGTTTCATTAAGCTAAAAAGAGCGCTGAAACGAGCTAAGTCGCGTGTGTTACGTTCTTACCTCCATTTTCTGTAGCAAGTCAGAATTTCCAATCATGTTTTCCATCTTTTCTTTTTATCTTTTCTAAAAGGAAAGAAGAAACGTTTCGTCAAGTCTTAAAAATGTGCTGTGAAGATTCCGCGAACTACTACACCAACGCGGAACTCTGTACCTACACCTTCCGCTGAACAACAGCATGCATAAAAGCACAGAATTGAGCTGATTTCAAGTTCTAGAACCCTAGCTTACCTTCAACGTCAAGTTTATGAAGATCTCGGTAAAATTTTGCTTCTTGGTAAAAAAAGATTTAGGTCTCGTTGAACACAAAGTCGCACAATCCACAATGGATCAAACCATAAACCAGAATGACAAAATTGAGGCAACGACGAAATTTTAAGGCTTTCAAAAAATTGGTAGGCAAAAACAGACACATTACGTATTACTTTATCTGAACCAATCACAAACCGAGAAAATACCGTGTTGGGTTATTTTAAGCAAAAAGAGGCAGTACCTTGTACAAAGTACTTGACAGATATTTGACGTTTCTGGGTGCGGGGGAAATACCAGAGCCAAACTAACCAATCACAAACTAGAGGGAATATTGAAGTTTACTTTTTCCTGAAGGCATGTTTTTGTTATTTTCTTGGAGAGATTAATCAATTTCTCGGTAATATATTCAACAGCATTCTTCTGAGAAATATCAGAAACAAAACTCCTTCTATTGTTTCGTTCTAAGAATTGTTTTTAATGTATTATTCACCCCGTATTCTTAATGAAAAAAAGAGTGCAAATTCCCCGTAAGCTTTCCCGCGGAATATTAAATGCATCAAACGGCTTTCTTCATTTAATCAATGGTTCCCATTTTTGTATAAAACCATCGTCAAGAGCTCAAAATAACCTTGTGTTTCAGTAAAACTAGAAACTGAAAACTGAAAACATATCAGTTGGGGTTAATTGATTATGCATACTTTGTAAACAACTTCCCTTTATTCTAAGAATGCCCGAGTGCGAACGTGATGTGAATAATAATCAGCTTTTTTATAGCAAACGTAAGGGCTTTTGTCACGTTATTTGGCACTGTTGAAGTGCTTCAACAAAGACAGCTGCCACTCAGCCACCAGCAACCAATAGCGCTTCACACAAATGACGTCAATTGCCGAATCGATCCATGACCCCCTAGCCTTCTTGCTTCAGACAAAACGTCTCCATCGAGCACGTGTGACTTGAGGACAGAAAAAATTGTTTTATTTTCAAACCCTTTTCAAGAGCAAAAATGTTAAATTCCTTTCCTCTTTTATGATCTTTCTCCCACTGCTTGATTGTTTATCCTCTAAATGGCAACGAAAGAAAGTACTTGCTGGGAATAAATCCGGGGAATAAATGCCTTCATACTCCGCTAATGCATTATCTCAGAGGATGAAAGACTATATAATAAATACAGAATCTTAAAATCAGCGGTCCGTGTGGTTTCTGTTCGTGACAGTTTTCGGCTGCCTGAACATCACAAGAATTAATCAGTTCCAACAAAGCTACTTTTCCGTTTCTAGAGCCCATTCTTTTTTTTTTCGAAACTTTTTCAAAACGTCCCCGGCGTAACATGCGAATTTCCAGCCGCCGTTTTGAGCGATGCCCTTGGAAAAAAGGAAAATGAAACGAGGAAAGGTTCTTTCCTTACAAATTTCCTCCCGCGTTAATCTTGGTTTGTTCAGTTTTGATTTACTAGGTTTAAAAGTAGGTTATTTTAATTCGAAGATTAATCGAAACCGCACAGGTATACCACCGTCAGAAATATGAGTGTTAGGACCGTTGCGTATCCTTCAAAATATAAGAGGGTTTTTTGGCAAAAAAAGATTGTTTCTGTAACCTATAATTGTGAAAGATTTTAAGATATGAAACCCCTTTTCTCACTTTCTGTGTATGCTTCTTTTTTCTTGCGTGGTCCCTAAGTCCTCGCGGTGATTCAGGATCATTTAATTGCTTTCAGTAATGGTACCGGTTTGCTATCTCAGGGGACTAGTTACAACACACAACCTACGTAAGGCAGGCCGTTTCTTATATTTATCTCTTTGTTGTTTTTAGGTATCAGAAACTATCGTTGTTTCCGTACAAATCACCATATTTCGAAGGCTAGGCAACAGTGTCATTTTCGAGCCTGGGCTTCCTGTGGACTTTGTTGATAGAAGAGGAGAAAAGGACTGGCAACTAGTCGTTAAACGGGAATCAGGGATCAGAAGTGGCGCATGCGCGTAGTGGTGAAGAAAGCACTTCTTCAGGCTTCCTCCCTCCCCTCCATAATGACACGTCCTAATACGAAATGTTTTTCTTCGGGCACTTTGTTTTGTATCCTCTCCCACCAGGCTCTTGCCTCTCCTCAACAATCCATCACTTCCAAATTCAACAGAATTTGATTATAGTTTTAAGGAAAGATGCGTTGGTAAGCCAGGAATAAAGACTGGATTATTTTATAACAGGCAGGTTTTTACGTTCAAACAATATCGGTTGTTAAATTCCTTAATATAGTTTCTATTGCATCTTTCTTCATTCCTTTTTAACCTCATTTTTCTCTCTTTGTAACATAAGATATTATGTCTATGACATCCTGCAAAAATTAAGATCATTATTGTCATTGTCATTAGCATTAGGATTGTCATTGTCATTGTCATTAGCATTATCATTATCATTGTCATTGTCATTATCCTTGTCATTGTCATTGACACTGACATTGTCATTGTCATTAGCATTACCATTATCATTATCATTGTCATTGTCATTATCCTTGTCATTGTCATTATCATTGTCATCATCATCAAGTTATCATTGTCATTGTCATTGTCATTATCATCAAGTTATCATTGTCATTGTCATTTTCATTGTCATTATCATCAAGTTATCATTGTCATTGTCATTTTCATTGTCATTATCATCAAGTTATCATTGTCTTTGTCATTGTCATTGTCATCATCATCAAGTTATCATTGTCATTGTCATTGTCATTATCATCAAGTTATCATTGTCATTGTCATTTTCATTGTCATTATCATCAAGTTATCATTGTCTTTGTCATTGTCATCATCATCAAGTTATCATTGTCATTGTCATTGTCATTGTCATTATCATCAAGTTATCATTGTCATTGTCATTTTCATTGTTATCATCATCAAGTTATCATTGTCATTGTCATTATCATCAAGTTATCATTGTCATTGTCATTATCATCAAGTTATCATTGTCATTGTCATTGTTATCATCATCAAGTTATCATTGTCATTGTCATTATCATCAAGTTATCATTGTCATTGTCATTATCATCAAGTTATCATTGTCATTGTCATTGTTATCATCATCAAGTTATCATTGTCATTGTCATTATCATCAAGTTATCATTGTCATTGTCATTGTCATTATCATCAAGTTATCATTGTCATTGTCATTTTCATTGTCATTATCATCAAGTTACCATTGTCATTGTCATTGTCATCATCATCAAGTTATCATTGTCTTTGTCATTTTTATTGTCATTATCGTTAAGTTATCATTGTCATTGTCATTTTCATTGTCATCATCATCAAGTTATCATTGTCATTTTCATTGTCCTTGTCATTATCATCAAGTTAGCATTGTCATTGTCATTTTCATTGTCATCATCATCATCAAGTTATCATTGTCATTGTCATTGTCATCATCATCAAGTTATCATTGTCACTGTCATTTTCATTGTCATTATCATCAAGTTATCATTGTCATTGTCATTGTCATTGTCATCATCATCAAGTTATCATTGTCATTGTCATTTTCATTGTCATTATCATCAAGTTATCATTGTCATTGTCATTTTCATTGTTATCATCATCAAGTTATCATTGTCATTGTCATTATCATCAAGTTATCATTGTCATTGTCATTGTTATCATCATCAAGTTATCATTGTCATTGTCATTATCATCAAGTTATCATTGTCATTGTCATTGTCATTGTCATCATCATCAAGTTATCCTTGTCATTGTCATTTTTATTGTCATCATCATCAAGTTATCCTTGTCATTGTCATTTTCATTGTCATTATCATTATCATTATCATTGTCCTTGTCCTTATCATTGTCATTGTCATTAGCATTATCATTATCATTGTCATTGTCCTCATCCTTGTCATCATCATCAAGTTATCATTATCATTGTCATTTTCATTTTCATTGTCATTATCCTTATCATTGTCCTTGTCCTCATCCTTATCATTGTCATTGTCATTATCATCAAGTTATCATTATGATTGTCATTGTCATTATCATTAAGTTATCATTATCATTGTCATTGTCATTATCATTAAGTTATCATTGTCATTGTCATTTTCATTGTCATTATCATCAAGTTATCATTGTCATTGTTATTTTCATCATGTGACAAAGTCATAGTACCTGTGAAACAGTTCTATAGTATGTATGTTTGTAACACCATTGACCCATAGGTTTGCCACAATATTATGAGATTTAAGACAACATACGTTCTTTGATAATTAAGTTCTGATGTAGCTTTCGTTTTCTTTCGGAACAAGCTTTCGTTTAAAAGTTGTTCATTGATACTCATTCAACTTTTTGTACTGGCAGATAGGAGAAGATCATTAAGAGGGTAGCACCAAGAATTGTCCCTAAAATGATTAGCAGTCAAATGTCCCAATCAAGAACCCTTCACAACGATGGCAAAAGAGAATGACTTGACGATGACTAGTCATGAATAGGCTAAATAATTTCCCAATAAGATAAACCCCTTTGTCCAAATGATGTAGGTGACTAGTCTGATAATTAGAAGATGAACCTACCCGAGGTTCAGTCAGCTTTCGCTTGGCTCAAGGGGATTCCCGGCAACAGAGGTAAGGGCTACGTCCTCGCCAGCTTGTGAACAAGACCTCTAGTCTTCAGCAAAAGGGTGACTGATAAGCAAAGGCCTTTTTACTGTCAGCGGTTTCAGTAACACTTACCGCGAGCGGGCTGAGCTTCTGTTAGCCAGTGCTCCATGGTCAGCTAGAATCGTAGAATTTTTTACCTGTAATATGCCATACAAGAGGAATTTCCAGTTTCTTCCATCTTTGTCCAGAGCCAGGATATGCAAATAATAACACAAAGGAGGTGATTTTCATCATTTTGGAAATATTTTTTGAAGGAATAACTCCTGCGGGAACGTTAAAAAAATGTCCTTGAGAGACATCGCAGTTTGCCGATCATTAGAGGCCACAACATCTCTTTACACATTTTTTCCCAAATAAAAAATGTACAGTCAGGAGCCGATTAAGTAATCGGCTCCTGGTACAGTTAGATCCACTCAGATGATTACTGATTAATTTGTAAGACCTTTATCCACTGCTATTTTGATGCATCATTTGAACTGACGCATCGTCGGTTGTGGTTTGTTTATAACCATGCTTGATATCAGGTCAGTTGGGTGGAGATGCTAAATTTAGACTTGGTCACGCTCACTGAAAATTAGACTTGCGCAATGTTTTCGAGATAATGATTGCGCAACGGTTGAAACGGTCACGATTTCAATTAGACCTTTCCAGAAAAGAGCATAACGCACAGGACAAATGAGAGACAGATAAAAGCGCATTTCCACGAGCATTCTCAAGCAGAGGCAAAAAATGCTGCAGAAATAATACTTTGCCCATCCAAACTGGCTTTCTCCAAGTGAAACATACTATTTAAAACATAAACTTATGAAATTATTTAAGGGAATTATGTAGCCATATACTCAAGAGGAATGACGTTCATAGCGTCATACGTAAAGGTAGCCAAGTTCAGATTACATTTCGTCACGTTTGTTTTTGGGCCACTCTCAGATTTAATAACGTATTGTGTCAGATAGTTTAAGATTATTAAGAAAGTGTTCAGTTACTTGCCTATTTTAGTTTCATGTTAGTTTAATCATATAAACGGAGAGATGGAACAGAACCTTATAAGAATTGATTTTCGAAGGGAACAACGTAATCGCTTTGTTTTCTGATTCGAACTGTGATAACCTCAAAGCCAAGAAAAATCCTTTGAATTTGTTGGCAAGCAGGCAAGTATCATAAAAACTTCAAAAATGAACCCAATCCAAATTGCTGAAAGTCTGCAAATATTACCTGTAAACGCAAACAATTCGGTGACGCCCTGTATTAGTACTTCAACTAAGTTATGGAGAAATATATGAGACAGGTCCCCGACACATCAGGCGGGATTGAGGCCCCCTTGCCCGGGCCCCCATGCCGAGGCGAGATGATGATGATGAAACCTTTATTTAAGTGTTATAAAATTCTAGTACATTACAGTACTAATTGGGGACACTAAAACAAAGCTAATTAAAATAAAGTAAAATTATCATAATTAAGACTTAGGAATCTAAAATTCCTAAAAAATATGTACAATTTATATCAAATTAATCATATAAAATTTAAAAACATTTATCAAGAAGACGGGCAATCGGCTCCTGCCCCATACCCCCGTAATAACAATGGAATTTTTTTCCAGTTCCTTGGCTGGTTGTTGCTGTAGATTGTTAAGAAAAACTCCTAACTCGTAAAGTTGTTAAAATAAAACTCCACAGGTTTTCTCAAAGTTTAGTGGAGACTAAGGACTTTTTTAATACCGGTGACCTTGGACTGGCGAGAGTTTCGCGTTAAACTGACTTGTACCCTGTTCCCATGGCAACGTTCCTAATGACGTTAGCAAGAGAGCCCCAAAAATAGAAAGCTTCTCACGGGCTGCAAAGTTTTATAAAGTTCCATTAACATTCGAGAAACCAGCAAAACAGAACCGATCCCCGTAAAGAAGCTGAACACACTCTCAGCTCATGTGCACTTTAAAGTCACGCAACAAAAAAGAGGGCGAAGAACACGTGAATACTCAATCGCGTGTTAGGGTCCTAACTTTAAAACGTTCCAATCGACCCACCGACCAAGCGATGGCACATTAACATATCCAAGCTGTCAATCAAAACGGCCCACTCTTTTAAAGATTAGGATCTGTGAGATCTACAAAAATGGAAAGATAATATTTGTTATGCGTGACAGAATGTTGAGTTGAGTTGAAGTTAAAAGGCAGTTCTAATACGATGTGTGGATCACATTGAAACCAGAGAATGAAAAACCCTCAACCACGAGGAATTTAAAGTGCCACAATGAATTTTTTTTTTTTAAATAAACCACGTGAAATTGCCTGAGGGACTCTGTACTCAGCATGGAACTCCCGTGAAGGGTGGTCACAGTTTAAATGTAGTTGATTAACACTTTCGACTGTTATTTTTCTTAATTAAGGCTCAACGATATTGTATAATCTTCAAAGGGTAGTGAAGAAATTTTTTCGGTCGAAAGTACTGAAGGAGCGACCCTACTAAAAAATACAATTTGACAGGGGTGATGTGGATCAGTACACCCCACCCCACCCACCCCACCCAACCTTACCTTGTCATGTTAACGCTGATTGGTTTTTTAAGCCTTGTCGTTAATCCAACCTTGGAAATAAGCCACAAGAAAGGTCATAGAACCTAAATAAAGAACCCCTCAGAACCTTTTGTCAGGCCGCTGAATCGAACGAGGCTTTTGTCAGGAGAGAACTTTTGCCCAGCCAAACATTCACAGAGCCTAAAAGCAAAAGTGCCTAACATTGAAAATAGGCGAAATCATTGCAAAAATTGCAAAGTAGGTCTGCTGCAAGACTTTGAAATAAGCTATTGATCTTACTGTTATTTGGCTGCGTCATTTAATTTATTTACATCACAAAATTAGCACGCTTGTTTTCGTAAATCAACAAAAATTTAGATGAAATTGGAATTTCCATAAAATAATAGGCTTGACTTATTTATGAAATTGCACAATTTCACTTCAAGGAGGTCTTTTAAGACATTTCCCTCTGCGATCAAAAGACACAAAAAGCTTACCCGATGGTAAACTAATGATCAATTGTAATCTTAGATAGGCTGAAAAGTTTTAAAATGTAGCATTATATATTGAGTGTAACAAAGCGAAGAATCTGGAGTTAGTCTGCAATTAATAGTTAAACAGTGTACTATTTCAAGACCCGCGGATCTACGTCAAAACAACATTCAGATTGAAAATTGCCTTCATCCAAGCGAATAGACCAGAACAGAACATAATGTCTCCCCCAGGCAACATAAACATAAACAACGTAAAACATTTTTCAAGCTTATGCAATCTTTTGTATTTGAAATTTTCAATTATTTTTTTTCAGACCACCGTCCCGTCACTGTGAAGTGAAGGTCACGACATTCCACTTTACGTCAGAACGATTGACGTCATTCGGAATAATTAGTCATTTAAGAAGTTGAATTCTATGAAAGCCTCATTTCAATTCGTATTAATCACGCGAACAGACCTAGAAGCAGGTCAGAACCGACTAGCAGCGATCGTGAACAACACAAGCAGGCAAGACTTTAGTGAGAAAGTTTGTGATTACAGAAGACTTTACATGGATGGCGTCTCCAAATGATCGAACAACATCGGTTCAGCTAGAAATAGCTAACGTAAGTAATCTTCACATCAATTTCTACCGCTTACATTGACATTTTGCTTCGTCGCTTTTCGATCCTCTGAAACATCCTGATAGTCACATTTTCTGAGAATCGGCGAACTCTTTTTTTAAACCAGCAACCAGCTAAAGTATTATTGACAACCTAGTTGTCACAATAATATTCGGAGCGAAGCCCCAACCCGGTCTAATTGAGGCAAGCGTTGGCGGTATATTGTTAAGCCCAGATCCTACCAAACGTTGCATTTGTTTCTTGATATGAACTGCTTTTATTGACATGATTTTCCACGGTTCTAGTAGCCGGAAAACTCAAATATTAAGCCTACAACGGTTCCAATAATTTTGTAGACTACATCTGGTGGTAAATAACAGCCACTAGAAAAAAGTTTGCGCTGTTACGATTATTTTTCGTCTGTTCTCTGCCATGGAAGACATGGAATATGAGTCGGATCTTACGCGGATAACGCCTCCGAGGCGATTGCTTTTCATCAAGACATCATCAATCGGGAAAGCATAAAATGTTAACTGAGAATTGCTTCAATCGGTATCTTTTCATGGTGGTCGCCCCTGGGTACCTCAGGGGCCCGTCTGGTCTCTTACAAGAGTTGTCGAGGCCTCAGCAAAGACTTTTTTGACTTTTTGTTATTTCTATTTAGATTCATGACTACCTGAAAGGAATCGTGGACCTCACTCAGTACCATCAACGTAAAGCATTATGCCAGACGCTTAACACTAATAAAGAGTGTCAAGCAATACACACTCAGTTCAGTAGAATATTTTCACGGACGATGACGGCAAGCGAAGCGTTAACCATTGGTCACAACTCAGAACACGGTACGGTGTAAAATTTGATTTTCGTAACTACTGATTCCTTCAAAGAAACAAATAATGTTTCAGTCTGTTATTCTTTCACTCCACGAACTTTTTTTAAAACTTTTAAGCTAAGATATGTTTTCTATATGTTTTCTATTTTATGCTTAAAAAAGATAATAGCTTGGAGTTTAGAGTCAGCAGTAAAAGTTTGAAAAAACCCTGTACTTAAATTTTTAGGGTGTAAACATTGAATCCATTGGATCTGTGCTAAAGATATTTTTAGGTGATGAGTCATGACTAAAAATACTTCATGATACGTGACGTCCTCGGCATCAATTAAACCTATTCGGTATTTCGCAATGCTCCAAAAACTAATTATGAATGTTAATCTTTCAGTGAAAGGTTTAAAAATTAATCTTGCAACATTTCAACCTTACAAAAGTGATCTATTTACGCTTATCGTCTGTTAAGTTTTAGTTATGGAGGGAGCGAAATTCAGGGCAAAACGAAAACACTAAATGAAATTATTTTAGGTTATCAAGGTTGTGGAAAATGAAAGAGGGGAATTTTTTAATGCCAAAACATCCTTTTTCGGGAAAAAAATTCATCAGGCGGAAATACCCTTGTGTTGTATAGAAATAGATATAATAGAAGTGTGCAATAATTTTTAACCCAAAGAAAGAAAACCAACTGAATTTGTATAGCTGAATAACGAAATAATTTCGAGCATATTTTCATTTTCTACAGACGTCTCAAGTCGTGTTAAGGTTACATCTCAGTTGACTTGGCAAAGACGGACGACATCGCCGGCGGAATCAATGTCATCAATTGATTCGGCTTACATGTCTTCGCCGCCATCTCCAGGACTGGACAATGGCTTCATTGACAACGTCTATGATGACCTCAATGGTAAGAAAACCACTCTTCTAAACATTTTAAATAGCTTAATAAAGTACGGCTTTCATTTGAATGGTAACACTTTAGGATTTCATCCACAGACTCAATAGTTAGAATCACCTTGCACAGCTTAATAAACAGTACCGCAGGAAAGTACGGCTCAGTAACTTTCATTTGAATGGTTAACACTTTAGGATTTCATCCACAGACTCAATAGTTAGAATCACCTTGCACAGCTTAATAAACAGTACTACAGGAAAGTGCTGCTCAGTACTGAAGCTTATTATTTGAATTGGTTCAACAAATTTTATATAAGTCTCGCATTTCAAGTCTCAGATCTACAAAAACCAAGTCATAACTAACAGGGACCGAAAGAACTTAGATAATCGTCATTCCTTCGTGTAGTGACCTACGTACGTGAAGACAACAATGGAAAATATGATTCTAAACATGTCGTCTTTTTCTTCAGAAGGCTTTGAAAGCATGAGCAGTGCTTCAGGATCTCCAAGTTCCTCCGTGGACTATAATCAAGAGTTCTCCACCGGAGAAGTTCGGCTTGGAAGCAAGAAAAAAAGCACTAAAAGAGGTGAGTTCTTCAGAAAATTTGCCATTAAACCGAGATAGAGTGCTTTTCGCGAAAAATTTATTATTTTTTTTCCAGAATGAAAATATTTCCCCCTTAATTACATGTGTTAAGTTTTGCTTTTGAAGAGACGTTTGTCCGAAGCTTTAGCTGAGACTCGTTTTAAACCGTTTGAAACGCTCATGGTTGTTTGTTTGTTTGTTTTTTTTCCAGCAGCAACAAGTACAGTGGATGAATCTAGTCCCAAGCCAAAGAAGAAACGAAACCGAGGTCCCAAGCCCAGAATTATGTATGAAGGTACGTTACAAAATTAATTTCAAGAAATGCGACTTCATACATTGATTAAATTGGCAAATAAGTTATTAGGAAGCAGACAAAAATTTGCTCTCTTTTCCGCAAAATGTTTGACTTCTCATTATAACTCTAGTAACGTCCGCCTGAAGTGCCTTATTATTCAGACTCAAGAAAAATATCCAAATTTCGTTTCGCTGAAAACTGAAAGCAAATAAAAGTTTGCAAAACGTCATGCAGTTGGGTCAAACTAAGATGTTTCAGTTGAATTGTCACACCATCACCATAGGATTTCAATCTCAGACTTAAAAATTTGAATCTACAGAGAGCATCTCATAAATAATTATTTTGAAGTGATAAGCTTATATATCTTTTATTTTTTTATATTTTCTTAGGCAATGGTCCAATGCAGCTATGGCAGCTGATTCTTAAGCTTCTCGTATCACCTCCCAGTTCTGAGCTCGAATCAGGCCTTGTTGAATGGACTGGAGAGCAGAAATATGGCTTCAGGATTCTCCAGCCAAAAAAGCTGGCAGAGTTATGGGGAAAAGTGAAAAAGAAGCCAGCCATGAACTTTGAGAAACTCGCTCGTGGCTTGCGATATTATTACGGCAAGTCGATGTTGGAGAAGGTTCCTGGTCGAGAAAATACCTACCAGTTTGTCTGGGACATTTCTGAAATCCTCGGTTATGATCCCTCTGATGGAATCCCCGCAGTTGCTCCCTCGAAAAGTGGGCTACCTGTTTTTGGCCAGAGCAGTGGTGTGACTGTTCCACACCCTGTTCCTGAGACAACAACTGTTGCCGACGTTCTTTTACCTGATTCTTTACTAGACAATAACTTCTCTGTTAGCACGAGTGATGCAGTTCCTGATTTAAGTATAAAGAATGGCGTCCCAGTTGGCCCAGAGTGTTTCTTTCAACCAGTGTGTCCGATGCCTCCCTCTATTCCGACCTATGGCACTCCTCTTCCTACTTCATGGTGTGGTGGGCTTCCTGTTCTCGAGTCATCATTATTCGAGGATCCACTGTGTGGTGTTCCTGTTCCTGACCCAGTCTTCGTTCCTGTAATCAATCAAGCGATTGGTTTTCCAGTCGATTTCCCACCCCCTCAAGTTGTCCCCAGTGCCCCATCAGATTTCCCGTGGTTCCCTGAAACTGATGTCAAGAGTAGCTTCTATGAAGCATTATAAGTTAACTTGTATCAAGTAACCAAACATTTTCCCGGATGCTGAGAGCGGTTTTTCAATGGCTTTCCAAATTTGTAAATCAGACTGTGATTAGTCGAAATCACTGAACACTTTCCTTAATAAGAATGTTATCTACAAAATGCGTTTTCAATCATTATAATTATAAAAAAATTGCATACCTGAATTTTAAATTGCTTTGTGACAATAACTTCTCATTACAAATTTTAACAAATCTAGTCACAAAATCTTAAAACAGCTCAAGTATAGTGGAACTCATTGAAAAGCTGCTCTCGAGCAAGAAATACATGTATCATGTATTCTTAACAGTTTTCCGGCGTGTCAAAAAAAGAAAAAAAAGACGTTCTTTCTGTACCTTTTTTCTGTGAAAAAAAGTACGGTGGTTTAAAAAGTGTATACTATGTATACGTTTACAATATTTTATTGCTCCCTATGGGAGCAACGTTTTTTAGGAAAGAGATTTTAATCTTGAAGCAAAAGAGTTAAACAAAATTTAGTCTTAAACCACGTGTCGATAAAAATCGTAGCTCAGTTTGTTTTCCAAAAACAACACAAGTAAATTATGTGACTTACAAAATGTAAATAGTTAAGTCGAGCCACACTTGCTACAGTGAGTAAGCAAGAACAAGTTGTACAAAAAAAACTGGAAACTGTTGTAAAAAATTAAGAAACAATGTAGAGAAGTGTAAGTATTATTACCATATTGTGCATGTATATAGGTCGTACATAAGAAAGAGCAAAATGCTCACTACAGGGTGCAAAAAATCACAAGATATTATTATTAACTCTTCGATAACGTGTTGTCGAGGCAAGGAAGCAATTTTTCACAAAGCAGTAACTATCAATAAATAAGGAAACTTTGGAAATGTTGGTGCTTTAGTTTTGACCTTTGTTCATATTTTAGGCAATGTAATAATCATTGTTTAAATCAGTATATGATTAGTCGAATTCTTAGCTTTTTTACAGCTTGTATGTAGATTGCTTGTATATACTATTTACAGTTGATTTTTAGATAAGTAATTATTGCAGGAAAAGCAGAAAAAATATGCAATCGGATTTTAGTTATGTTAAAAAGTATCCCGATAAAAAATATAATTGAATATTTTTACAACGTTTGATTTGTATCGAATTAGTTTGGATGTAATAGTTTGTTTTTATCTGTTAAGCTTTTACATAGGGTTTCGCATATTGTAATTAAGGTCTTTCAATTATTTATTACAATAAATTCTTTGAAACGTGAATGTTAGGTGATTTTCATTATTGTAGCGGCTCCAAACAAGTCCTAACTCATGACGCTTTTTACTCCAGAGACCAGTTTCACAGATCATTGATATTGTTACGGTATAATTCAACCGACAGAAAAATACAAAAAAACACTCCCTAACGTCAACTAATTTAATTAACTATACTTCAAGTGATAACTACAACTTGGGAGCGACTCTCACACAATACAACCTTACTATAAACTACTTAGAGCCTATTATTAACCTTCAGTCGCCACTAACACAAACTCACAGTAGACACTGCTATCACCAAACGTCCTGGAGCCACTTGTCAACTTCAAAGTACTCCGCAGCAAACTGCTATAGCTTTCCCAGCATAGCTCTCCTATCAATCTCTGTCGTAACAACAACAACTAACTCAAAGCACGCTAAGCCCTTATATACAGTCATTTCATATTCTAGATAGTTCTAAGAGCTTACCAGACTACTATTCTTGTGACATCACATCGTGAGTTTCATCATCCAGCAGAATGTTCTAGACGGTTCTATTGCGTGACGATAGAAAGTTCCAGTACAAACATCGCGTGACTGGAAAACTCCAAAAGCTTGTTATTTACATTAGCTCTCCATAACAATGTATATATAAATACCCAATGCAATCGATTCAAGCAGGTTTAGATTAAACAACTGACTTATTGTTCAATAACTCGAAAGGAAGAATCACTTATACCGTATAGTATGCATGTTGTACTAAATGGCACGTTAAAAAAAATCCCATCACCAGGAATGTTTTCTACTTCCTTGGTCCACATTGACGGAAACAAAAGTATTGACAAGTATTAGGATTTCACCTACAGACCTGGGAGGCTAGATTAGAACAACCTTGTACAGCTTAATCAACAGTACCACAGGAAAGTAGCTTCCCTTTAAATGGTTACATCATAAGATTTTATCCACATACTCAAGAGTTAGACAGACAGTTCACCAGAGAACTATTCATTGACAATTTTACGTGTAAAATCTCCCCATACTAAAACTTGTTTATGAAAAGATATTTTATCTAATCAGTTCGCACTATCTAGTGAATGTAGATGTTTCTGGAACATAAAAAAGCTTTAGACACAAAAAATGACGCATTTCGTCTTGTGTTCGACAGTGTTTTCAGAAGTGCGCCCGCCGTTTGAGATCATATTCCTACCCTATACACAGTAATTTTCAAGGAGTTATAATAACTCCTCCAGTGGGGTTAATTTAACTCCTTACAGTGAAGTTATTTTTAGGGGAGTTATTTTAACTCCAAAAAGGAGTCTAAAGAACTCTTTTTCAGGAGTAAAAATGATCCCAGATATTGAACAGTTAAAATAACCCCAAAAAAGGAGTTATCCTGTACCTAAAGTTTTTACTTCACTTTAGGAGTTAAAGTAACTCCAAAAAGAGGAAAAACCAACCCACGTAAGGAGTAAAAATAACCCCATTTTCGGAGTTATTTTAACTCCAGACTGGGAGTAAAAAGAACTCTTTTTCAGGAGTAAAAATGACCCCAAATTTGGAGTTAAATTAGGAGTTGAAGTAACCCCCAAAAAAGCGTTACCGTAAAATTCCGAAAATAAGCCCTGGGGCTTATATTTTTGAAAGGCCCTTTTTGAGGGGCTTGTTTATGGAAGGGCTTATATTCAGAGGGGATAATCTATGGAGGGAAATTTGCGTTTCAAAATCGATTGGTCTAGCCTTATAGCTGGAAGGAAATTGACCGTTTTTGCTTTATTTTAGTTTGTATTTGAGGGCAATTTCCAAGTACAAGCCCCCGGGGGGCTTATATTCGGAGGGGCGATTTAACGGAGGGCTTTTTGCGTTACGAGTTTGGGGGGCCTATATTTGGAGGGGCTTATACATAGAGGGGCTTATTTTCGGAATTTTACGGTATCCTATGTACCTAAAATTTTTACTCCATTTTTGGAGTTATAATAACTCCCTAATAATTACAGTGTATTTGCAGGGTATCGGAAATCGAGCCCAATCGAACTCCAATCGTTCGATTGACTTCGATTGGGTTCGGTAATCGAACTCACCCAACGCGTCTGCCTACTAAGCCCAATGGAACGTTCGGAAATCGAACAATTTAGCAATTGAAGATAATCGAACGAGGGGTCCAGCTCAGAACGGTAAAAAAACCTTGTACGGACGGTGGCGGCGTTCGCCAGCTTGAACTTGGCATGTGAACCGATGCTTGTGCGTTGGCCATTGACCGCCCACTCCCGTCGCACTTAACGTATTAATTCTACTTAAACAATAACGATTTTAGTCAATTGAAATGTCTTTACGTTGTCATACCTAGCTAAGAGGGAAATTTTTCCGATTTAATTAAAATTAAATTCTCACTGATTTTTATACCGTTTTTTTGCCGAGGAAAATAGGACAAATCGCGTCGATTTTGTTCGATTGGTTCGACTGAGTCGTTAATCGAACTCACCGAAAAGTTCCAGCTCGATTATGTTCGATTACCGAACCAATCGAACAACAATCAGACTGATTGTGTTCGATTGATTTTTAGTTCGGTTTGTACTCTAGGCCTTACACCCATTTTGAAATTACTGTTGATACCAGCATGGCTCTCGGCAATGTCAGTGATCAAGAGCCATAACCATTTCCCTCTCAACAGCGTTTTCGGTTCCATTTTTTTTCCAGCCAGCTATAAACGGATCGATAAATCAAACATTGATCCTATAATTATGGATGGATGAACTGAAGTGGCCACATGTCGTGCAAAATCTGTTCTAAAATCAAAGGTATGATATCAGACGAAATTGCACTCCGTCTGCGCAGTTTAATTACCATTAATGACTATCAATTAAATATGGTCATGCAGAGCTTTCTAGTCTTTAAAAGGGCCGTCTTCCTGCGTAGGAGCTTGAACACCCTCTTTCAATTCATATATATCATTTGAGCTTTTATCGAACCCTTTCTACATTCAAGGAAATTACAACTTGCGACCACCTGGTCTCTAAATTGATGCTCAGATTTGTTAACAACAAAAATATATGAAAAGAGGGTCGTCTGTCTGTGGTCGCGAGTTTCAAAACAAGCTGCACATACTACTTCAGAATTTGTTTTTTCTAGAGGGGATGAATCTCTCACTCGGTCAAGGCAAAGATGAACATTTTGCACCAGCTTGATCGAGACGAGGTTGCGGCCGCCGGCTAAAACTGCGTGGCTGCCAACTTTCTCCTCCTCTTTAAGCACTTTCAAGAGTCTTTACTCTCCGGACGGCGATCTGGCATGATGACAACTTGCCTTGGATTGTGTAAATGGAAGGAACGTGTCTCAACTGAAATAATTTAAATTTCTCACGAACATTTCTATTGGCAGTGTTTTTACTTGTATTTTGGGGCAAATTTCAACTATCTGTCTGCCAAGTCATAACAATAACAACAACAACTTTATTGAATTTATCTTCGACATGAAGATTTCAGTAACAAAACAATCAACATAATAACAAATGAAACAAAGTAAAATAAAAATACTTGGCTATGTACGGCTTCTACGCTACTCGTATCATAAGAAAGTTAAATCAGAGTACGGATTTATAACAATTTAAAACATTTTCAACATAAGAGGCACTAAGATTTATGATGTTTTCATCGCACATAGACATGATAGTATATTAAAAAAGTGCCTTGCAAGACATATTCGTCAAATTGCTGTTTATCGAGTATAGGCTCTCCAAGAAGGTACCCCTTATATGCAAAAGTGATGAGTGAGCTACATTTCAACCTACAGTGGAATTCATCACCAATTTCGGATCTATTACAAAGGGGGCAAAGCCTCTCAACTCTGGGTATCTTCTTCTTCAATGCTGGCCACACCTAAAAGGGTGGTTGGCCTGTGGTACAACTAATGGAGCTACCGGGACAGGCAGTACGTTTTAATTTACCCTCTTTTTATTATGCACTCAGCTCGGCTTCAAGAGTTATTAAGTTCATTTAATGAAGACAGTTTCAAATAACTACAACTTCTTTATATTAAGGAAATATTTTGTCAACATATACCTTTCTAAGGCACAATAAAACGATCATTTGAAGTTAATGCCACCGCCGTGGGCGCGAAATTGGCCAAATGGACTGCTATTGTAGACATAACAAACTAAAGGACCTGAGATTTAAAAGAACCTCATCAAAGGGGGCAAAGCCCCTCAACTCTGGGTATCTTCTTCTTCAATGCTGGCCACACCTAAAAGGGTGGTGACCTGTGGTACGACTAATGGTGCTACCGGGACAGGCCGTACGTTTTAATTTACCCTCTTTTTATTATGCACTCAGCTCGGCTTCAAGAGTTATTAAGTTCATTAAATGAAGACAGTTTCAAATAACTACAACTTCTTTATATTAAGGAAATATTTTGTCAACATATGCCTTTCTAAGGCACAATAAAACGATCATTTGAAGTTAATGTCACTGCCGTGGGCGCGAAATTGGCCAAATGGACTGCTATTGTAGACATAACAAACTAAAGGACCTGAGGTTTAAAAGAACCTCATAAAAGGGGGCAAAGCCCCTCAACTCTGGGTATCTTCTTCTTCAATGCTGGCCACACCTAAAAGGGTGATTGACCTGTGGTACGACTAATGGAGCTACCGGGACAGGCCGTACGTTTTAATTTACCCTCTTTTTATTATGCACTCAGCTCGGCTTCAAGAGTTATTAAGTTCATTTAATGAAGACAGTTTCAAATAACTACAACTTCTTTATATTAAGGAAATATTTTGTCAACATATACCTTTCTAAGGCACAATAAAACGATCATTTGAAGTTAATGTCACTGCCGTGGGCGCGAAATTGGCCAAATGGACTGCTATTGTAGACATAACAAACTAAAGGACCTGAGATTTAAAAGAACCTCATCAAAGGGGGCAAAGCCCCTCAACTCTGGGTATCTTCTTCTTCAATGCTGGCCACACCTAAAAGGGTGGTTGGCCTGTGGTACGACTAATGGAGCTACCGGGACAGGCAGTACGTTTTAATTTACCCTCTTTTTATTATGCACTCAGCTCGGTTTCAAGAGTTATTAAGTTCATTTAGTGAAGACAGTTTCAAATAACTACATCTTCTTTATATTAAGGAAACATTTTGTCAACATATACCTTTCTAAGGCACAATAAAACGATCATTTGAAGTTAATGTCACCGCCGTGGGCGCGAAATCGGCCAAATGGACTGCTATTGTAGACATAACAAACTAAAGGACCTGAGATTTAAAAGAACCTCATCAGCCTATAAATTTGAATTGCTCATTCCTCTTCATTATAAGCTTTGAAGAAGCTGATAACGAAAGCGACATTTCAATTGAATGCTTCACGGAAAATTAACCCAACGCCATCAAAACTAAGTCTGTTGTTCGTTTGATTTGCAGTAGTTTGGTTGAAGTCGGGATTGTCAGGTGTGGTTTTTGATAGTTCTCTTTGTTAGATGGCGAATATATTTTTTTGCCTGTATTTATGCAAGCTTATGTATCAGGAGCACCCATCGACGGTTTCCTCCTAAATACATTGAAAACACCTTTTAGGCTATCTAAAGTACGTTCAGATCTCGAGAAATGCATTCTAAGCGGCTTTTTAAAATTTTACTTGTATCCATTCGGCGATCCTAGGGCAACTTGAGTCTCTTCGAAATTAAGGGTTTCAGTCAGGAGTATAATTTTTTCAGAAAATTCTAGATGCAATTTAACGTTTTACGAAAGTGAGAATTTTTCTAACTCCTCTCTCCATCGGCACAGTTTTGAATCCAAAAATTTTAGGTCTCCTTTTTTCTACGAAAAATCATAGGGAATTTATTAGATAACCTTCGCATCGATTCGAAAATTGTACATGGAACGGTCATCTAGAAATTTTTATCCGTCCTCAAGTAATAGAAATTTCTAGGCAATATTTCCTTCTCCTAACAGATATTTTACAGAAAGTAGTCGTTGGGTGCCTGCCCAAGGGGGGAGTGAATGATTTCCAGTCGACTTTATGCTGAATCTCAGCTTTTATGTAAACTATTGCTATATCTTGTATTTGTTTCAGTGCACAAGCTAAGGAATTAACTGAAGATGGGTGCGAAATTCGCTGTCTTTATCCTCTTTCTTTGTCTTTGTGGTGTTATGGTCAACCATGCTCTGCCCAGTGTTGAGCCTGAACCTGGCTTGCGCACCATACAAGAGCCTCTCTGGCCCCGGCAACGATCAGTTGACAAATTTCCCGGCTTGCGCACCATACAAGAGCCGCTCTGGCCCCGACGACGATCAGTTGACAATTTACCACAACACCCCGGACCATTCGACAAGAGGTTTGAGGAAAACGATGCCATCAATGATAAGAACTGAGGTAATACACACGTCTCTGCTTTACTTTAACCTCAAGATACGTTCTCCATCTTTATATTATTGTAATTCGTATCAAAAATTTAGTAACATCTGTAAACCTGAAGAAGGCTGGTATGGCCTGCCAAAATATTTTTTTAAAAAAAAGCAATACAGGTTGTTATTAGCTTTGCAGTAGTCTTTGGACTTCTCGTTTTTTGTTCCGACTAGAATGACAGTGACAAAAATCTCTTGCTATATGAACCATCCCCGCACCAAACATTAGTAGCTCATGACTCTGCCTAATATATAAATGACTCGCTTTCAACGTATAAGAAGGTTCGAAAACTCAATTTGGTTTTTTAAAATTAGTAATAGTGTGGCATGGACTGACAGTAAGTGGCGGTGTTGACCACCTGTTGACCGAGATCAAGGAGTAAGTTAGACTGTTCTTCCCTCTACATATAGTCGCAAAAAGCACGACGAGTAAGATGCGACGGGAAACAATAGGATAAGAAAAAAGAGACGAAATGGAGATGACAAGAGTCCATTGCGTATTACCATCTTTGTGGTTAACATTACCACGCGCGTTTTGAACTCGAAGTGTTTGTATGACCTGTCAACTTAACTATCTGATATCGTTGAAGAGACTAACGTAACTCAAGGCAAGAGTGTTTTTACCCTCACACAACCATCTCAAAAGAGCAATGATTCATTGCGCACTAAGGTGGATTCTCGCAGTTTGACTGCATGAAGCGTTCAGTTTAAGCTGGACGGACTCGGCTGCTGTTTCTTCCGAGCAGGAGTATTTCAAAACTATCTAGCACATCCTGTCTTGAAAAAACCTTTTTGGCAACCAAAACAATTCAAAAAACGATTCGATTTGCAATGAGGATTACACGCGGTACAAAAATCTATCATTAATAAATAAATTGGGCACTGTATTATTATATAACCAGTAGCTTTTCTCGTAATTGCAGGTGACTTTAACTGGCTGAGGATAAACCTGTTTATGCTGTGTCCCCACAGATGGGAATAACTTCTACTGAGAATTTAAGATGTGTCTAAGTTGATAACTTACTGATTTAAATCAATAAACGCGGGCTAAAAATAATCAGTTTCCTGGTCATTTCTCGAAAAATAAAACTGACAGCAAATGTCTTCTTTTATTTACCAAATAATGGCTCCTGAAAAAGTCTACCAATTACAACTAACACTCGCTGAAAATGAAACCGAAGACAGAAATTACATTAAATTATAGCCTACGTTGGGATGTATATAACCCAATAATTTATTGTGCGGGCAATGAACTTTGTTTACAATGTGATCACATATGAAAGGCTTCTCTCGCTGAATTTCTCATGACCGGCACAAAATGACTAATCTATGATCAAAGACTGAGCAGAATGCGAGTGATAAAACGGAATAACAGCATCATTTTTGTTTATTATCTATTTATTTATTACAGATTCACTCCACCACATTACAAGCAAATAAGCTAACACTACTATAAAAAAAAGACAAACAAACAAACAAACAAAAAACAAGTTGTGGAGAAGGAGACAACCAAAAGCGCCAATGCGCCATACTAGGGATGCCCCCACTATTTAAAATATAAGAAAAATATATACAAATAGAAATGTGTGCCTTGGTAAACGGGTTTCACAGCAACAAAGCAAATGAAAGACTTTTTCGGTACAATAAACGATGTTTAAACGAGCAAGATGAGGCACTCTTTAAAAAGCGGTTTACAGCTGGAGCAGAGAAGAACTACATTTGACTGATTTCCTTACAAGAGGAAAGCGAGAAAACTGTTCCTTAACTTCTCAATCGCGGCATAAACCTTTCATGCGAACAGTTTGTCCAAAGCTTTTTTAATATACACCCTTGAGCGATGTTTATTCCCAAAAGGTCCCTCTCCGTTTTTAGCGGAGCTCCAAGCGCGGCGCGAAGCGCCATAGCTATGGAAATGTGGTAATCTTCCCATGGGAGAAAATTTGGTAATCACGTGACCGTACACCGACCGTCCGTCCGCACCACGGGCATACCAATGTAAAACAACTCAATCAACAGGCATGGCAACCCAAATGCAACTCAAGGTTGTAAGGAAATCACATGGCCGCCAGGACTTTTAGAGAGAAAAAAACAAAAACAGTCGTGCCTTTTTCGGCGTTATTTTCTGATGTTTGCACAAATATGGCTGGATAACAGAGAAAGAGCTAGAGCGAGTTTTTGAAAACAAAGGAGACGAATTTCGTAGGAAGAAAAACGTGGAAATTCAAAGCGGTGGTGAGAAAATGAGAAATGGTAGCGGCCAAAAAGCAGCGGCCAGCAAGGTGAAAATAATCAGCACTGAAAAATAAAAGCGAACATGAAAACAAGAAACAAAATATTGGGTAAACACATACGACAATTCCTCTATGAAAATAATGTGTAACTAGGAAGTTTGACGTTTTAGTCGTACAAAACAGCGTTGTAGTCGTGCAAAACAACGGCAAGGGAAAAACAAAAAAGCGTGCTGCACGCGCAAATTTGTCTTTTGCTAATTAGAAGAAAAAGCGTGCTGCACATGCAATTGGTTTTTTTGCTAATTAGATCTATTAGTCTTGAAGCCATTTTCATTATCGTCCCTGTTTAGCATTACACGATTTAATAGGCCACTTCCGAGTTCTGAAAACCTTCACTTTCAAAATGAGGCCAAGTGCACAACCTTTCTTGTGAAAATGAGTTTTATTTGCATGAGAATGAAAAATCAGCTCTTAACCTCGATCGTTTTGGTACAGAGGCGTAGGGGAACTCGGAAATGGCCCTTATTTTTTTGGTTTATAAGTATCATTCACCAGAGCTTCGCTTTTAGCCCTGGCTAAATCTATATATTATCTGCGCCGTACATTGTTTTGCCCTGAGCTTCACCACAACGAAAAAAAGTCAACAGTTCAATTGAACGCCTAACAGAAATCGAACGACACCAAAAGTAAGTCTGTGTTTGATTTTTAGCAGTTTGTTAGTATAGGAATATCAGTCACTGGTGTATTTGATAGCGTCTTTAAGTGGATAGCTGATAGTTTCAACCGTTTCTGAATGTATGTTTTGTTTCTTGTACTATATGCTATACACTGCCTTTGTTTTAATAGGCGTTTTCCTGCACATCTGAAAACTGGACAAATAAAGCTGATCAGGGATGGGTCCGAAATTCACCGTCTTTATCCTGGTTATTTGCCTTTACGGTGTTACTGTCAACCGGGCTCACGGAATCCTTTAAACGGGCTCATTAGCTAGCACAAAGTGCCTCAAGAATCCGCGCTAACAGTACTGAAGTCCCCAAATGACTAGCCTGCGAAAACATCTGTTTCTCCTCGCTCTTCGTCGCTGGTCCCCAGCGACGGAGAGCGGGGAGAAACGTGTGTTTTCGCAGGCTACCAAATGATAGCCTGCGCGCAGATGAAATTAAACTCTGGTTAACTCCGTCTGCGAAACAGCGCCGAAATCCTTGTTCTGGACTTCCAGCTGTGTACCCAGATTTGAGTACGCGCCACGATTGGCCAGTTAAAAAAGGCCTTTGTTTTGTTTGTCGTGATCGCCAATCAGGTTGAAGGGGAATTCGAAACGCACTTCCGGTAATTCGTTGAGTCCGTTGGGGATCCAGAACAAGGATCTCTGCGCTGCTTCGCAGACGGTACTAATCAGAGTTTAGTTATCGTCTGCACGCAGGCTACCAAATGACAGCCACGAAATTCTCTTTCTACAGAAACTATCCTTGCACTATAAAGTAGTAGCTAAAGTAGGCCCTCAGTCGTACTTACTATTCTTTTGGCTAAATGATCATCTGACATGAGTTTTATAAATTATTGGCTTTCACACAACAATCCTAATTACTTTCCGCGGCATGCAGTCTCTGCATTGATGGAAGGTCTTTATACCCCAAACTTTGCATTTAATCACTGAAACTATTAGTGTGGAATGGACTGATAGAAAAATACAGAAATGACCGACAGATACAGCTCACTTTATACAGTCTGGGTGCAAAGAACGACGAGTAAGAAGGAAAGGACAGCAATAGAAAAAGGAAAAGAGAGGGTGAGAGTCCATCGTGTTGTTATATTGGCGACTACACCAATATTTAAGACATGAAAACGTTTGAAAGTATGAGAATCCCGTCAATCAAACGATACCGAATCAGTGGTGCCGGTACCTTATATGGCGACAAGGCTTTCAAAACAGGGCGTCACATTCTCGACGAATATGTTAGGTAACCTGTTATCGAAGAAAAACAAAATCACATACAACACTGAATAAAGATGTGAATATTTAGCCTGAGTATCAGGCCTTCCTAAGGGGCTAGAGGACAGGAGATTTTAGATTTTAGATTGGGGAGCTCTCTCCCTTTTTCGCTTCCATTTTTTCCCTTTTCCCCCCAAAACGCCTGATACTCAGGCTATGAATATTTAACTACCTTCATTGGAGTGAAACATGGAGTGACACAAAACGAACACTGTCGAAGTGATTCATTCTGATATGGTTTACATATCAACAGGGGCTAATAAAAGCTCCTTAATACTTCAATTTGCAGTTCTATTTTGAATTTAACCAAGTGATAATTTATTTAAACTACTTCCAGTGACGATAATGGTAGTATAGTAATCTGTCTTGTGAGGTGTTAGTATGTCGTATATAGAATCCTTTCGCTCGCGGCCAACCGGCATCATAAAAAAGACTACGTAGTGAGTGATTTTAAAATCTGGTTTGCCAACAAGCTTCTGGTTAATCTTGTGCAGTGGTCTCTATCGAATTTCAATGACGCGCGTACGAGTGGTGCTTCTCTGACAGGTGGAGGTCTAAAGAAATTTTGTTGTCAACAGGAAAATGATTCTTATTTGATTTGGTTTATATATATTAAGGATGAACAACAATAAATTTCTTTTTTTTAACACAGCAGTAAGAAAACTAATCTATAGTTTTTTGTACTTTTAGGATTTTCAGTGCCTGACTAGCTCAGTTTAATTGTTCCAGTTCAAGCCTACCGTTGCCGGAAAAAAGCTGTATCTGGATAACTTACTTGCTTTAATCAATAAATGAGGACTTAAATTGACCAGCTTCACAGTCTTTTCTTACACACACAATAAACATAATTACCCTTATAAGAGATGAGGCCTGTGCTATGAAGCCACACCTGGTGACTGTTCGGCGAGCTTGCGCGAAGAGCTTTTGTGATCGCATACAACTGCAAGAAGTCACAGGCCGCAAAAGCTCACCAATGCCGGACAACTAACACTCGGACTGAAATGATGTTAAAAAACAAAAAGCCACAAACCATTTATAGGTATTTAGTGTTTTTGTATGTTCTCCTAAGTAACAAGAAAATAACAGTAGACGTTTTTAGGACTGGGTGTTACGTTCCAAACAATACTGAGACAAAAATCAGTCTGCAGGATATTTTTTTCTAAAATCACGCATAGCCCCCCACCCCTTTTAAAAAGTCAAATGGTCGACCCTAATTAGGAATGCGTCTGAGGTGGCGTTGCATTCCAAGAAGATAAACAGTTCAGTTGGACACCTCACGTACTGACTGAACACCGAAAAAGGTAACTCTGTGTTTGATTCAGTGTACTGTAGCAAGCAGTTGAGGGTCATTACTCTTGAAAGGGAAGAGTCACCTCGTTATAAATAGACTATTTCGGAAAAATCAAGTACTGGCATATTTGCATTCCAAATTACTGTCAACTTAGCCTGTTCCAAGCGTTCAGATAGTGGAGAGCGGTGTGGAGTAGAGAAAGCGATGAAAAGTAGAGGGGGACTCCCTCGCTTTTACTTTTTCGTGCTCCCTTTTACTTTGCACTGCTCCCCACTATCTGAACGCCTGGAACAGGCTACTGTCAACTGAATGCACCCTTAAGGCATGATCATTACAAACACCCCCCTCTTGTCTCAATTTACGCCTGTCACGTCCACGTACTCACTAATAAATTTGTATTAATAAAGGCCTTAAGATTTTTGCCAGTCTGTGGTTCTTCAGAGCTGAGATAAGGAACTCCTTGTTCGATTGGAATCCTCACGCAAATTCATCGCCAACATAAGTAAGTCTGTGTTTGATTTGTAGCAGCCAGTCAAATTTCGTGACCATTCCTGACTTTTTCATCAGTTGCTGAAAAAACTAGCCGTTGTTGAGCGGTTATTTTGGCAGCTGGGGACACGTTTCAGTGGCCGTTGCCGTTGTCCCGGCATAGTAAATCGAACGTTCGAAAATCGAACTCAATCGAACTCAATCGAACTCAATCCGTGGATTGAGTTCGATTGAGTTCGATTGAGTTCGGCAATCGAACGAAATCGAACACCACACTTTCAGTGAGTTCGATTTCCGAACAAATCGAATTCAATCGAACAAATCGAACTGAATCGAACTCAATCCGTCTGATTGTGTTCGATTGAGTTCGGAAACCTAACTCAATCGAACACAATTAAATGGATTTCGTTCGATTGGCTCTGGTGAACCTATACAAAGCAAGCCCAAAGCAAGCCCGTCAAAGCAAGTTTTTCTTGCGCTTTTTTTACTATTTACTCGATAACACAAACCCCATTTATAAACTGTCCACGGCAGTTAAGCAGGGTCGTAACATGGTATATCCGGGGCCCACTGATCCCTATTTTCTTGCGGTTATTTTGATCCCTGAGCCCCATTTTCCCCAAAATTTTGATCCCTGAGCCCTGATAAAAGCATTGATCCCATCCATGTGTTGACACAAAATTTTAACTTAGGCAACTTTGTGAGGTTACAAACGCAGTCGTAAACGGCAGGAAAAGGGAAGCAAATACGATTGAACTCAACAGACAAGAATAAAGAACAGGTAGATTTTGTTAATAAACCAAATCAACATTTAATTATTGAATCGAGGTCCAATTTGATTGTTGGATTATTCATTTTATGAATGGATTATTGAATCAACAAACGAAATCATTTTTCCATTAATGAATTCATTAGTTTGCTAGTGACGGGAACGCTTGACCTGGTTTGACTGTAAGCGGAAATTACATTGTGATGAGATTTTTAGACCGTGTAATAAATCTGATCCCTGATTCGGGCTCAAAAGCGTCGTGATCCCTGAGCCCTGATCCCAATCATATTTTGGGCTTTGAGCCCTGAGCCCATATACCATGTTACGACCCTGAGTTAAGAGAACAGAACAGAACAAACCCTTAAAACTTCGCCATCCTTGACGTCAAAGCGGCATTCTGGTAGCCTTTGATTATACATTTGAGGCTTACGATCCACAACGCATCTGAAGCCATTTCTGCGGAATTTCTTCGTTTACGAAAAACACGTGCGCTACACTCAGGGCTGAAGTAACTCGAGCTTCTAAGATCTGCTAATGGATTTTCAACGTCTGTTTTACATAAATCACGAGTTCGAAAATCAAACGTTCGATTGGGTTCGATTAATTTTTTTTCTTTTCGCTGAGTTCGATTTCGTTCGATTGCCGAACTCAATCGAACTCAATCCACCGATTGAGTTCGATTGAGTTCGATTGAGTTCGATTGAAATTTAGTTCGACTGGGTTCGATTTACTATGCCGGGCGTTGTAGAGAGATTTAAGAAAGAGTTAATGTATTCTGGCCGCCGAGACAAAAAAAGTGACCTTTGTAGAGAGGTAACCGTTAGTGGAAGTTCGATGACTTTAATTGATGTCGACTTTTTTGGTGAATCTCAGTTTAAATTTGAACTATATGCCATGTCTTTTATTTTTTTTATTAGGTACTGTTTTCCTGCACAATTTTAGAGCTGAACTGATCATGGGTCCGAAATTCTTTGTCTTTATTTTCTTTCTTTGCCTTTGTGGTCTTATGGTATCCTATCCGCCTAGACCGCGGGCGTCGCCGCCTGTTGGTTTGCATGACATAAAAAAGTCGCCAAAGTACCGACGATCCATTGAGAATCTACAGAACCCACGACCACAAGGAGCTCATGGCAAGAAGTTTCGTGAGAACGATGTCAATATTGCTGAGAAGTGAGGTAAGTATAGCCTCATGCTGCGATAACACTGGCTTCATAAATTACAGTCACAAAAATGTTTTCCTTCATGAGGCATCCCACCCTCGACAAACCCATCTCAACTGTATTTACTTTAATTCAGCAACTATTGTTTTGGTTAAATAAATAACTGAACTGAGTTTTGAATTCATCAATGATTATGCCCGACACACCTGTGGACCGGAAGTGTGCCTGTATCGATCTGTATCAAGGAGTAAGTTTCACCTGTTCTTCGCTCTAAGCTTCAATAAGCGACGAGGAAGAGTTGAAAGGCGACGAAAGGAAAGCAGATAGGAGTCTATCGCGTAATACCTTTTTGTTTAGCATAAGCTTGTTCTGAAGTGCTCGTATGCTCTGTCAAATCAAACTACGTGACCATCTCACACTGAACAAGAGACTTAACAAGAAGTGTTTTTAAACTAACCACCTTATAAGAGCAATATTTCTGATCAATCACGCAGTGAATGAATCAAATTGTCTTCAGCGCTCACACACACGTAAGTGCGTTCACCTTTGCCGCTTTGAGTTTAAGCACGACACACCCAGCTGGGGTTGCTTCTCTGATATATATTTTAAAACTTGCCAGGTATCCTCTGAGGAAACTTTGTTTGTTACTAAGAAAGCGACAAGATGTGCTTGGAGCCGAACTGAAAGAAAATCACTTGTACCTTATATATTTAGCATGCAATTAAATTAGGTTTTGTGAATACATGAACGATGTGATCGGTAGCTGATGTATGTATTTGCAGGGCTTCAAGTGGCTGAAGGCACACC
Source organism: Porites lobata (assembly GCA_942486035.1). Lineage (NCBI taxonomy): Eukaryota > Metazoa > Cnidaria > Anthozoa > Scleractinia > Poritidae > Porites > Porites lobata. Next base: position 144,931 of record CALNXK010000231.1, read on the forward strand.
AGAAAGGCTGTCAAGATATCTTAACACTTATAGGAATATCTACATAAGTAATTGTTATTACTGTCGTAAAAACATGCAGCAAGTGTATCTGGATAACTTACAAGTTTAAATCAAGAATTGAAAATAACCAGTTTCAAGATCATTCCATGTCATTCAGTCTGTAGAAATTTCCATGTTGATTTTCTTAAAAGGATGTAAGTTATTCTTGTTGTGGCATATATCAATAAACAGAGGTCAACCCCTTTCAGGAATTGGCTTTGTAAGCGTTCAGATTTGAAGTCACACGGGTTAGATGATACTCCTTTAAACAACCAAGCCCAGAAGCGGAGTTCAATTAAATTATCTGCTGAGTAATTTATAGTCAAGGAATAATAATCTGGTGAACTATGAACCAAAAAAGCAAAAATGCTTCATGTTTGGGTTCAAAAAATGGCCACATAAGTACAAGTATAATGTATATTTTTTACAATCAATTCATTAAGACTTTTTGAAGAAACTTGTCAGCGAGGATTGTTTCACTCCTTTGCCTTTCATGTCACTGTGCGTCTTCTTAGCGCCGGTTTTCTTGACCGGTGATGGCCGCTTCTCGTAAGACACGGGTGGTTTGATAATTATTTGGGGTTCATCATCACTCGCATCTGTGGACTCACTTTCCCAAACTTTCTCAGTCACTGTAAGAAAAAAAAAATAGAGAACCTTAAGATCTAACGACGGTGACGGCCACGCGAACGTCAAAAGAGAAATAGGTTTAGATTGGCAAAACAACAACTTTGCACGTGCATCAGGTTTTTTTAGTAAAATACGATGTGAAAGTGCCTAATTTCACTAACAATTCAACTCCAGAAGAATTCGCCTATTCTTGACAAAGTAAGTTAGTTGGAATAATCGCGATAAAGACTGAAAATCGCGAATTCACCACTTTCACAAGGACCATAATACACCTTTTTTGCCCCCCCAAATTTTGCATATCCGTTGTTTTCAATTTCTCCTGGGTATTACAGCCGTCTCTAGAGAAATCCAATACGATGGTTATGCAAAATTTGAAGGGGGTAAACAAGATGCATCATGGTCTATGTGCAAATGGTGGATGCACTTCTACGTGACGTTTCGCCGACGTCACTGTTCTCGGAAAAATGTTAGTCAACAATCTACCAAAACATTCGTCTAGTCAAGTCGACACAGGACACATGTAACCTTCATCGTTTACGAAGGTTTTGAATTTCATCACTTTTTTTTGCTTCCGAGCGGGCCTACTCGCTTCTTTAACTGCGGTTTGCTGTTGCTGCCGCTGTTACATTTTATAAATCATTAGCTTTCACATGCAGGTTCAAAATTCATTACCATCCTAATTATTTTTCTCGGCAGTCTCTGCATAATAGAAGGTCTTTATATCCCAATTTTGCATTTAATCACTGAAACTATGAGGGTGGAATAGACTGATAGATTGGCTGCAACGAGTAAGAAGGAATGGACAGCAATAGAACAAGGAAAAGAGAGGATGGGAGTCCATCGTGTGTTGTTATATTTGTGATTACACCAATATGTAAAACGTTTAAAAGTATGAGATTTCCGTCAATCAAACGATACCGTAGCCTGAATTTCATCCGATTACTTCGAGTCGTTATTATTAGAGGAGAAAACGACTGGAAGCAATTGGATCAATTTCAGGCTAACGATACCGAATCAGCGGTGCCGGTACCTTTTACGGGGACGAGACTTTCAAAACAGGGCTTCACATTCTCGACGAAGTGTTAGGTAACCTGTTATCGAAGAAAAACAAAATCACATACAACACTGAATAAAGATGTGAATATTTAGCCTGAGTATCAGACCTTCCTGAGGGGCTAGAGGAGAGGAGATTTTAGATTTTGGATTGGGGAGCTCTCTCCCTTTTTCGCTTCCATCTTTCCCCTTTTCCCCCAGAAACGCCTGATACTCAGGCTATGAATATTTAACTACCTTCATTGGAGTGAAACATGGAGTGACACAAAACGAACACTGTCGAAGTGATTCATTTTGATATGGTTTACATATCAACAGGGGCTGATAAAAGCTCCATAATTAATACTTCAATTTGCAGTTCTATTTTGAATTTAACCATGAGATAATTTATTTAAATTACTTCCAGTGACGATAATGGTAGCATAGTAATCTGTCTTGTGAGGTGTTAGTATGTCGTATTTAGAATCTTTTCGCTCGCAGCCAACCGGCATCATGAAAAAGACTATGTAGTGAGTGATTTTAAAATCTGGTTTGCCAACAAGCTTCTGGTTAATCTTGTGCAGTGGTCTCTATCGAATTTCGATGCCGAGCTTACGAGCGGTGCATGCTTCTCTGACAATGGAGGAAAACAATACGGCCCGAGGTCTAAAGAAGTTTTGTTGTCAACAAGAAAATGATTCTAATTTGATTTGGTTTAAGGATATAAGGCAACAATAAATGTTTTTTCAGCACAGCATTGAGAAAACTAATCTATAGTGTTTTTGTACTTTCAGGATTTTCAGTGACTGACTAGCTCAGTTTAATAGTTCCAGTTCAAGCCGGACAACTCACCACATATGGGAACATCTTCATGAGTTGTTACTGCTGTCGTAAAAAAAAAGCTGTATCTGGATAACATACTTGCTTTATATAATAAACAAGGGCTTAAAAAATTGACCAGTTTCACAGTCTTTTCTTACACACACAAAAAACATAATTACCCTTATATGAGATAAGGCCTGTGCTATTACCGGGACCACACATGGTCACTGTTCGGCGAGCTTGCACGAAGAGCTTTTGTGGCCTGACTTCGTGCGGTTGTGTGCGATCCATCAGTAACAACTCAAGGATCGCAGACAACTGCAAGAAGTCACAGGCTCCAAAAGCTCACCAATGCCGGACAACTAACACTCGGAAAATGATGTTAAAAAACAAAAAGCCACAAACCATTATGTACTTAGCGTTTTTGTATGTTCCCCTAAGTAACAAGAAAATGACACGGGACGGTCTTAGGAGTGGGTGTTAGGTTTTAAACAATACAGCCGACAATACTAAGAGAAAACTGCGTTTTGACGAAGTTGAATGGAGTCAAAGTTTGCCGGAAATTCATTTCGGGATTCGAAATCAGATGAAATATGAGGCCAGCTTTTCCATGTATATGACCCAAAACTTCACGGTATTTTCAGGCAGCGAACTTTGTTACAATGTGCATTATCAAGAAAGAAACTGAGATATTTTCTTAACGACGTAACAAATTTATGATCAAAGACCCCAAGGAAGCAGAAGAATAAAACGGAATAATAACCTCACTGTTTGTGGCTCTTTCAACAAAGCAAATGGAGGACTTTGTAGGTGACAATCTTGACGATATATAAACACAAAAAGACCAGACACTTGTTTTAAAAGCGGTTCATTTGCGACTGGAGTAGAGAGGAACGATTTGGTGGATTTCCTTACAAGAAGAAAGCGAGAAAACGGTTCCTAAATTTCTCACTCGCCATAAACCTCTCATGCGAACAGTTTGCCTAAAGCTTTTTGGATGATATATAATATCAGTTGAATACACCCTTGAGCGATATTATTCCTAAACGGTCCGTCTCCCTTTTTACCTCGGCCACTCAGTCATGTATTTATACATACAGACAATATCGGAATAATCCAGAACTGCCGGGACATATTTGCATTCCAAATGACTGTCAACTGAATGCACAGTTAAGCGATGATCATTACAAACACCCGCCTCTCGTCTCAGTTTACGCCTGTCATGTCCACGTAGTCAACAATAAATTTGTAAAAGGCCTTAAGAGCGGATGTCAGTAAATATCGACCAGAGGTCTACAAAAGTGAAAAATCGAAAATCCTCAAAAAAATTCACAAAGTAGCACTAGGTAAGCTATTAACATAAATGTAATTTTCACTTCGATCCGATAATTATTTTCCACGTACGGGGGGGTTATTGGTTTTGCGGCTCTCGGACCGGGTTTTCCAGGCCCGAGACCATGTGTAACAAAAAAATCGTTTTAAAATTCAAATCCATTGTAATGTGGACAACAAATAACTTATTCAGAAGAGTACTTAATTGCACACATTCTAAGTGGTGATTTACTCAGTTTGAACGAAAGTGTAATATTTTGGAGATTTTTCATTATTTTCAATATTTTGAACGTTTTCGTTCAATGAAAAAATAGCAAATTTCAAAGCCTAAAATCGTCGACTGGTACCTCGATTTCAGTAACGAGTCTTATACCACGTTAAAGAGCGTTATCTCTTCTTTCAAAATCTGTTTTCAAAACTACGGGCAACTTAAAAGAAAATGTTTGAGGCCAAAAAATACTAGTAGTACTTTTCTGAAATTTGAGCTTTCCAGACTCAGCGGGTCGATGCTAAAAACTCAGAAAAATGCAATAAGAAATCAGTTTGAGCGACAGTGATTTAACGTTATCAGCTATCAGAAACCAACACCTTTTTATCGAGCGATCTGATAAAATTTAAAGCCGTTTTCCAACAAGAAAAGCAGAGTTTAGCCATCTTCTGCTACCACACGCACGAGTGACGTAAGGTTGTCAAAGGGCAAAGCACAATAATAAACTTCAAAAAGCACAACGTTTCTGCGTCCAGGAATTAGACTTTAGCGGACAGAACAATGCCTACGATTGTATGTTTCATACCTTAGCATGGGTTTCCTAGATACTGGAAATAAAAAACAGCATGGACAGCATCGGCAAGAGCATCTTCGGCTGCTCTCACGCGACGGAGATTGCGTTACTTTTCACAGATTGACCGCTTACCACCTGTTTTTGGGCTCGCATTTCGACGGAACGCTTGCCTCGAGAGGCGCGCAGCACGGGATCTGAACTCTTCTTCACGAGACATTGAGCTGAATTTATCGGAAATATGCCACCACCAACAACAACATGAGCTTTTTTCGGGTATTTGTCGTTTTTTATGCGAAAAGTTCGGGTAAGCAGATTCTCGCAAAAACCATTTGGCTTAAAAAATGTGTTTAAAAGCCCACCCTGGATTTGAAGCAAAAAGTATTTCCTCGAAATAAGCTAAAAATACCCAATTCACGTGGTGAAAAAATGGATGATTATGGAAGGATTATCGAATTCTTGCCTAACCTGAGAGATTTCCCATGATGTAGGATTAGGGCTAGGAAAAAAGCCCATAACCTGCTCCTGTCGTTGTGAATTTCCTCAAGATAAAAAAATTCAGTAAGAACCGAAAACAACAGCTTAAAGGAGGTGCACACACCTTGAACTAGCCAGGGAAAAGGGGCTTCTGATTGACCTAAACTGTCATTGATGCACGGTGCAATTAGGTAGACCTGTTACTATCCCCCGCGCAACCACATGGGGAGTACTTGAAGCGGTCCTGTCGGGGACTTTCGGGGGTAGGGGGCGGAGCAAATTGAAAATAACTTCTCTTTGTTTTTGTGAAGTACATCATTTCTCGTACGGTTGACAAGGTGACGGCGGACTCCGTACCTTTGGAAAGGCCCTTTTGAAACATGTCCTGGCAACATGCAGGGCATCACGAAATTAACACCTTGAATCAACTCCATGAACAAGGAGAGGCGATAAGTCCCATCTTAAAAGATGCTTGATGTCTAGACGTGAATAGTCTGTCCACAGTCATTTTTCATTTTGTATTTCGGGACCATTTGACAGCGTACGAGTGAACCAGAGCGCAGTAACGAGCCCTAACCCCACCCCATTGCCCTTGCGGTCAATAAATCATCGCGTTTTTCATTTTTTTTTTATGCGCGTTCGAGAACCTCCAAAGGGAATATTGAGGGTCTTTGTACAGTTTCAGTTTATTTTACCGACAAAAAAGAACAAAACAAAGCAAAAGACAAGTATACAGAAACACGCAGAAGCAATGTGGTGAGGAAGCCCAAAAAGAAACCATAAGGCTTAAGTCATCCCCTTTTCGTTCGCTTAGCGTCGAATAGGTTTCCTGGTTTTGGGTAGGTCGGTCGGTGGGGTGAAAAAAAAAAAATCACAAGAAATCTGAGAACGGGAGGCCTGAAACACCAGCATCATTGCCGTGGAGACTGAAAACAACAAGACATGGTCACCAAATCGACCCAAACTCATTATGGCGGAAAATTTGATGGTCAATTTCATAGAAAAAGGCCCAAAAAGGGTAAAAAGCAAAGAGGATACACCACCGAACGTTTTATGCCTCGAAATGATGTTATAATGCTAATTTTTTAGATTAAAAGAATTAATCCAAGTCTAAAAAAAATAAACCTTGTCGTTTCTTTTTCTTGCTTTTTTAAAAAAAGCCAAAAAACTGGGTCTTTTGGACGACACTAAACGAAGAAAAAATTAAAAGTAAAAGGAATTAAGCTCCCTTAAAGTATAAAAGTATAAGTTTACAAGGACAGGATCGAACGTATACTGAGTAACTAAATGATAAAAATTTGATCAAAATTAAATGAAAGGCTAAGAGCCTAAGCGCTGTCTGATAACGAAACGGTAAACAAGAAGTGCTGCCTCTCATTTAAGGTGGCTGAACACAGTTTAGGCAGTTTGTGAGTATGTCATTTGTCAAATGGCAAGAAAAAGGTTGCAGCTCACAAGCTGAAACTTGACAATTGAAAAATATACTGATGAAAGATTTTGATTGACAGGTAAAATTTGACGTTTTCACAGTTTACATGGCAACATGAACGACTGAATACAACCTTAAATTTTCACTTTTGCTCAGTTTACATAAACATGATTCGCTCATTAGATTTTCCTATAAACTTACACACAGCTTATTATAATTAATCATTACCATTTGAAACTTATTTGACCAAATTTTAACAGACGGGTTTTTAGATAATCAATAATATAATGGTACTGTAATTATTAAATGCGTCACAAAATTCGTCTGTCAAATTCCATTTTAAAGTTCTTATTATTTAAATACGATAAAAGTAAAAATTCTGCCAAGTATCACAAAATTTAAATGAGTAAATTTTGTGAAATCGTCTTCTGTATACCATTGCTTTTTCGCCGCCATGTTTGTTTGTCTAATTTAAAACACCCGCGTCACGCGAGTTGCCGCTGACCGCTCGCAAAACTGTGTTCAGCCACCTTAAAAGAGACGTAAAATACTGGTTGGACCACATCCTGAACTCCCGCGAAAACCGCGAGAGAGGAACGCTCAGGGCTAAGGAGACTAAACAGGGGCGTAGCTACTTGTACGCACGGTTTGCACGTGCGTACCCGAAAACGTTGAGGAAAAAAATAGAATGAAATAAACATAACTAAAAAAAATCGGTTTCCAGAGAAGCGACGACATTAATTGGAGAACCGAATCTTGGATGATTTATTTATATAGCAAGCTTGATGATGTAAAGCGTGAACGCGTTGTTTTCTCCACGACCTGTCTTCGGAGTAGACGAAGTAGGGCACAATTACGTCAATGTGTGGTGCTTTTGTCGGTCAAAAATAATGTGACAAAAAGGGGTAAAAAGAGTCATTTGTAAACTAAAGTCGGAGGTACTACAAGCTTGATTTTTAATAGCTGAATTAATGATAAACGGTTGACGTCAATGAACATAACAAGCCGACAGAATTAAAGAATTTTAGAGGTTGTGTCATTTCATAAACAGCAAAAATGCTTTTGCTTACAACCGTTAACCCCACCTTTAATAAAGGCACCTTAAAAAATTGGGCGTACCTCAAGAAAAATCCTGACTACGCACCTGCTAAAGCCTGAAACCGAACAACAGGAGTCTTGACGAAACGTCCTCAGTTATCACCTGTCCGGGGTAGTACTTTCAAGGAAACGCTGGTCACGAATCACTCATGACGGAATGAAAACTCCTCGTAGCTTCCAGCGAAAAAAGGAGTGACAACAGTGGTAAGCGGTCGTTCTGTGAAATGTAACGCAATCTTTGCCGTTTACGATCTTTCGGCGCTTGGATTTGAAACGTTGTTGTTTGGTATGTTCTCCTGTGTGGATACTTCACATTTCTAATATATGGAAACACCATGCTAAGGTACGAACAACAGACATTCACAACATTGTTTTGTACGCTAAAATCTGATTTCATAGACGTAAAACGTTTTGACTTTTAAGACTTTTTAATATGAGTGCTTTGCCCTCCCTTTGACAACTTCACGTGACTGGTGCACTTGGCAGGAGTTGACAGCTTAAATCTGCCTTTCTTGATAGCAAACGGCATTAATTTATATCAGATCGCTGTATAAACACGTCTTGGTTTCTGAAAGCTGATAACATGAAACCACTATTGCTCAAACTGATTCTTACTGTATTTTTCCAAGTTTTTAGCATCGGCCCCCCGCGTCTGGAAAGCTCAAATTTCAGAAAAGTACTACTTGTATTTTTTGGCCTCAAACATTTTCTTTTAAGTTGCCCGTAGTTTTGAAAACAGATTTTGAAAGAAGAGATAACGCTCTTTAACGTGGCATAAGACTCGTTACTGAAATCGAGGTACCAGTCGACGATTTTAGGCTTTGAAATTTGCTATTTTTTCATTGAACGAAAACGTTCAAAATATTGAAAATAATGAAAAATCTCCAAAATATTACACTTTCGTTCAAACTGAGTAAATCACCACTTAAAATGTGTGCAATTAAGTACTCTTCTGAATAAGTTATTTGTTGTCCACATTACAATGGATTTGAATTTTAAAACGATTTTTTTGTTACACATGGTCTCGAGCCTGGAAAACCCGGTCCGAGAGCCGCAAAACCAATAACCCCCCCGTACGTGGAAAATAATTATCGGATCGAAGTAAAAATTACATTTATGTTAATAGCTTACCTAGTGCTACTTTGTGAATTTTTTTGAGGATTTTCGATTTTTCACTTTTGTAGACCTCTGGTCGATATTTACTGACATCCGCTCTTAAGATTTTTGCCAGTCTGTGGTTCTTCAGATCTGAGATAAGGAACTCCTGGTTCGATTGCAATTGGAATCCTCACGGAAATTTATCACCAACATAAGTAAGTCTGTGTTTGATTTGTAGAAGGTTAGTGAAGGATCAACTTGTTTAGCCATGCGGAAGAGTCTCTTTCACTTCACACGGACAAATATATTGATAGGGAGAATACAGTCGAACCTACAATGGCCACCTTGGGGACAGAAGAAAGTCGGTGGCCGTTATGGGGAGGTAGAGCTTTCCTTTAAATAAGTACAACATCGGGTTATTGAGCTAACTTCACGCTTACTGCATCCCATAATGTTAATCCAATCATAAATACAGTCGAACCTCGCTATTTCGAACTCGGTTAATTCGAAGTCCCCGCTATTTCGAAGGAAGATCGAATGCCCTTGGATTTACCCTTCCCCTTTACACTTCCCCGGTTATTTCGAAGCCCCGCTATTTCGAACTTTTTTCCATTTCCCTTGGGACTTCGAAATAGCGGGGTTCGACTGTAATACACAGAGAGGTAAGATACACAAAAAACTTGAATAATGTTTTGAATCAAAATCTTAACGCGACAAAACGAAAGAGTATCGTAGACAATTTGTGCTTACTGTAATTGATGGCGACTTTTATGGTGAATCTCAATTTAAATTTGAACTATATACCGTGTCTTTTATTTGTTTATTAGGTACTGTTTTCCTGCACAATTTAAGAGCTAAACTGATGAGGGGTCCGAAATTCTCTGTCTTTATTTTCGTTCTTTGCCTTTATGGTGTTATGGTCTCCCAAGCGGAAAGGCCGCCTATGGGTTTGCACGACGTAAAAAAGTCGCCAAAGTACCAACCCATTGAGAATCTACAGTTCCTACCACCCGGTCGACCGGGTGGAGGTTTGGGCAGGAAATTTCGTGAGAACGAGGTCAAGATGGCTGCGAAGTGAGGTAAGTATAGCCTCATGTTTAGCCTCCCACGCAGGCGTTTTTAAGGGAGCTCGTATTTCTTCCCTCCCCACGGGGAGGGAAGAAATACGAGCTCCCCTAAAAACGCCTGCGTGGGAGGCTACCTCATGTTGCGATAACACTGGCTTCCTAAATTACAGGTACTAAAATCTTTTCCTGCCTGAGGCATCCCGCCCTCAACAAACCCAGCTCAACTGTATTTACTTTAATTCTGCAAGTATCGATTTGGCTAAATAAAAAACTGATCTGAGTTTTGAATTCATCAATGATTATGCCCGATAAACCTGTGGAACGGACGTGTCAATGTATCAAACTGTATCAAGGAGCAACGGTTTTACCTGTTCTTTGCTCTCTGTATAAAGCTGCTACAAGCGACGAGTAAGAGTCGACAGGCGGGCGACGATAGGACATGGCAGTCTATAGCGTACAAACCTTTTTGCTTAACATACCCCTGAAGCGCTCGTATGCTCTGTCAAATCTCTGCGAACTCCGTGACTATCTAACATTGAACAAGAGACTTAAGCATAAATGTTTTTTTTTTAACTAACCACCTTAAGTTATAAGAGCAATTCTGATATTGTCTTCAGCAGTGCGTTCAGCTTTGCGCTTTGAGTTTAGGCACGACGAACCCAGCTGGGGTTGCTTCTCTGATATGTATTTTAAAACTTGCAAGGTATCCTCTGAGGAAACTTTGTTGGTTACTAAGAAAGCGACTAGATGTGCTTGGAGCCGAAAGAAAATCACTTGTACCTTATATATTTAGCATGCAATTAAATTAGTTTTAGTCAATACATGAACAATGTGATCTGAGTTTTGAATTCATCAATGATTATGCCCGATACACCTGTGGAACGGACGTGTCAATGTATCAAACTGTATCAAGGAGCAACGGTTTTACCTGTTCTTTGCTCTCTGTATAAAGCTGCTACAAGCGACGAGTAAGAGTCGACAGGCGGGCGACGATAGGACATGGCAGTCTATAGCGTACAAACCTTTTTGCTTAACATACGCCTGAAGCGCTCGTATGCTCTGTCAAATCTCTGCGAACTCCGTGACTATCTGACATTGAACAAGAGACTTAAGTCTAAGTGTTTTTTTTTATAACTAACCACCTTAAGTTATAAGAGCAATTATGATATTGTCCTCAGCGGTGCGTTCAGCTTTGCACTTTGAGTTTAGGCACGACGAACCTTGCTGGGGTTGCTTCGCTGACATGTATTTTAAAACTTTCAAGGTATCTTCTGAGGAAAATATGTTGGTTACTAAGAAAGAGACTAGAGGAGTGGAGGAAAACAATACGAGGTCTAGCCTGCGAAAACATCCGTTTCTCCTCTACTCTTCGCCGCCGGGGACGTTTCGTCCCCAGCGGCGAAGAGCGAGGAGAAACGGATGTTTTCGCAGGCTAGACGAGGTCTAAAGAAGTTTTGTTGTCAACAAGAAAATGATTCTTATTTGATTTGGTTTAAGGATATAAAGCAACAAAAAATTTTTAACACAGCAGTGAGAAAACTAATCTGTAGTTTTTTTTTGTACTTTCAGGATTTTCAGTGACTGACTAGCTCAGTTTAATTGTTCTAGTTCAAGACAACTCATCACAGATGGGAATATCTTCATGAGTTGTTACTGCTGTCGTAAAAAAGGCTGTATCTGGATAACTTACTTGCTTTCATCAATAAACGAGGGTTTAAATTGACCAGCTTCACAGTCTTTTCTTACACACACAACAAACATAATTACCCTTATAAGAGATAAGGCCTGTGCTATTACGCCACACCTGGTGACTGTTCGGCGAGCTTGCACGAAGAGATTTTGTGGCCTGACTTCCTGCGGTTGCATGCGATCCATCAGTAACAACCCAGAGATCGCATACAACGGCCCCAAAAGCTCACCAATACCGGACAACTAACACTCGGAAAATGACGTTAAAAAACAAAAAGCCACAAACCATTATGTACTTAGCGTTTTTGTATGTTCCCCTAAGTGACAAGAAAATGACACGGGACGTTCTTAGGAGTGGGTGTTTGGTTCCAAACAATACTGACAGAAAACTGCGTTTTAACGAACTTAAATGTAGTGAAAGTTTGGTCAATTCATTTCGGGATTCGAAATGCATTTCCGATAATGGTAGCGTAGTAATCTGTCTTATGGCCTGACTTCGTGCGATCCATCAGTAACAGCTCAGAGATCGCATACAGCTGCAAGACGTCACAGGCCGCAAAAGCTCACCAATGCCGGACAACTAACACTCAGAAAATGATGTTAAAAAACAAAAAGCCACAAACCATTTATAGGTATTTAGTGTTTTTGTATGTTATCCTAAGTAACAAGAAAATAACAGTAGACGTTTTTAGGACTGTGTGTTAGGTTCCAAACAATACTAAGAGAAAAATCAGTCTGCAGGATATTTTTTCTCAAATCAAGCATATATACCCCTGATCGGCTTCTAATTAGGAATGCGCCAGTCTGAGGGGGCTTTGCCTTCCAAGAGGATAAACAGTTCAGTTGGACTCCTCACGTACCAATGGAACACCAGCAAAGGTAACTCTGTGTTTGATCAACTGTACTGTAGTATGCAGTTGAGGGTCATTGCTCTTGAAAGTAGTCTGCTACACACTCCTCCACACTAGGGGAGGAGCGTTGCGTGACGCCCCAAAAAACGGCTGTGTAGCAGACTATCTTGAAAGGGAAGAGTCACCTTTTTGTAAATAGACTATTTCGGAACAATCCCGTACCGCCGGATATTTGCATTCTAAATAGGACAATTGCAAGATGACGTCATTTTACCACAACTACCAGAATCCTTGAGTTTGTTGTTTCCTTGTGCAAATTAAGGCTATTGTTCTCTAATCCTCAGCGGGATTGACAAATTTAAATAACAAAGAAAAACCGACATGAATTCTGGTAGTTGTAGTCAAATATCGTCATCGTCAATTGTCCTATTACTGTAGACTGAATGCACCCTTAAGTGATGATCATTACAAACACCGCCCTCTTGTCTCAATTTACGCCTGTCACGTCCACGTACTCAATAATAAATTTGTATTAATAAAGGCCTTAAGATTTTTCTTTTTTCTGTGGTTCTTCAGAACTGAGATAAGGAACTCCTGGTTCGATTGGAATCCTCACGCAAATTCATCGCCAGCATAAGTAAGTCTGTGTTTGATTTGTAGCAGCCAGTCAAATTTCGTGACCATTCCTGACTTTTTCATCCGTCGCTGAAAAAACTGGCCGTTGTTGACAGGTTATTTTGGCAGTTGGGGACACGTTTCAGTTACCGTTGCCGTTGTAGAGAGGTTAAGAAAGAGTTAATGCATTTACTGGCCGCCGAGACAAAAAAGTGGCCTTTGTAGAGAGATGGCCGTTAGTGGAAGTTCGATGACTGTAATTGATGTCGACTTTTATGGTGAATCTCAATTTAAATTTGAACTATATGCCATGTCTTTTATTTTTTTTATTAGGTACTGTTTTCCTGCACAATTTTAGAGCTGAACTGATCATGGGTCCGAAATTCTTTGTCTTTATTTTCGTTCTTTGCCTTTATGGTGTTATGGTCTCCCAGGCTCGGCTGGGGCCGCCGAAGCCGCAGGGGCCGCCGGCTCCTTCTGGTTCGCAAGACATAAAAAAGTCGCCAAAGTACCGACAATCCATTGAGAATGCACTACCGCCGGGAGCTGATGACAGGAGGTTTCGTGAGAACGATGTCAAGATTGGTGAGAAGTAAGGTAAGTACAGCCTCATGCTGTGATAACACTGGCTTCATAAGTTATAGTCACAAAAATCGTTTCCTACATGAGGCATCCCACCCTCAACAAACCCATCTCAACTGTATTTACTTTAATTCAGCAACTATTGTTTTGGTTAAATAAATAACTGAACTGAGTTTTGAATTCATCAATGATTATGCCCGACACACCTGTGGACCGGAAGTGTGCCTGTATCGATCTGTATCAAGGAGTACGTTTCACCTGTTCTTCGCTCTAAGCTTCAATAAGCGACGAGGAAGAGTTGAAAGGCGACGAAAGGAAAGCAGATAGGAGTCCATCGGGTAATACCTTTTTGTTTAGCATAAGCTTGTTCTGAAGTGCTTGTATGCTCTATCAAATCAAACTCCTTGACCATCTCACACTGAACAAGAGACTTAAAAATACGTGTTTTTTTTTTTAACTAACCACCTTATAAGAGCAATATTTCTGACCAATCACGCAGTGAATAAATCAATTTGTCCTCAGCGCTCACTCACACGTAAGTGCGTTCAGCGTTGCCGCTTTGAGTTTGAGCACGACACACCCAACGCGGCTTGCGTCTCTGACATGATGTATTTTAAAACTTGCAAGGTATCTTCTGAGGAAACTTTGTTGTTTACTATAAGAAAGCGACTAGATGTGCTCGGAGCCGAATAAAAAGAAAATCATTTGTACCTTATATATTTAGCATGCAATTAAATTAGTTTTAGTGTATACATGAATGATGTAATCAGCAACCGTTCTATGTATTTGCAGGGCAAGTGGCTGCGGGCACACCAGAAATGCTGTCAAGATATATTAACAATGACAGGAATATCTACATAACTAGATGTAGCTTAGATGTTATTACTGTCGTAAAAACGTGTATCTGGAATCAATAAAGGCGGGTTTAAAATAACCAGTTTCAAGATCATTCCATGTTATTCAGTCTGCAGAAATTTCCATGTTGATGTTCTTAGGATTTAAGTTATTCTTGTCGTGGCATGTATCAATAAACAGGGATCAACCCCTCTGAGGAATTTGCTTTGTGAGCATTCAGATTTGAAGTCACGCAGGTTACCATAATACTCCTTTAGACAACCGAGCCCAGAAGCGGAGTTCATTTATTTTATCTGCTGAGTGATTTTATAGTCAAGGAATAATAATCTGGTAAACTATGAACCAAAAAAAGCAAAAATGCTTCATATTTGGGTTCAAAACATGCCCACATAAGTACAAGCATAATGTATATTTTTTACAATCAATTCATTAAGACTTTTTGAAGAAACTTGTCAGCGAGGATTCTTTCACTTTTTTGCTTTTCATGTCAGTGTGCGTCTTCTTAGCACCAGTTTTCTTGACCGGTGATGGCCGTTTCTCGCGAGACACGGGTGGTTTGATAATTATTTGGGGTTCATCATCACTCGCATCTGTGGACTGACTTTCCCAAACTTTCTCAGTTACTGTTAGAAAAAAAAGATCCAACAACGGCGACGGCCACGCGAACGTCTCTGAAGAGAAATAGGTTTAGATTGGCAAAACAATAACTTTGCACGTGCATCACGCTTTTTAGTACAATACGATGTGAAAGTGCCTAATTTCACTAAGAATTCAACTCCAGAAGAATTCGCCTATACTTGACAAAGTGAGTTAGTTGGAATAATCACGATGAAGATCGAAAAATCGGGAATTCACCACTTTCACATAGACCAAAATGCACCTTGTTTACTCCCCAAAATTTTGCATATCCGTTGTTTTCAATTTCTCCTGGGTATTACAGTCGTCCCAAGAGAAATCGATGACAATAGTTATGCAAAATTTTGGGGAGTAAACAAGATGCATTATGGTCTATGTGCAAATGGTGAATTCACTTTTACGTGACGTTTCGCCGACGTCACTGTCCTCGGAAAAATGTTAGTCAACAGTCTACCAAAACAGTCGTCTAGTCAAGTCGACACAGGACACCTACCCATGTAACCTTCACCGTTCATAAGGGTTTTGGATTTCATCATTTTTTTTTTGGTTCCGTGCGGGCCTACTCGCTTCTTTAACTGCGGTTTGCTGTTGCTGCCGCTGTTAAGGTAATATTATTTTATAAATTATTAGCTTTCACATGCAGGTTCAAAATTTATTACGATCCTAATTATTTTTCTCGGCAGTCTCTGCATAATAGAAGGTCTTTATATCCCAAATTTTGCATTTAATCACTGAAACTATTAGGGTGGAATGGACTGATATACTGGCTGCAACGAGTAAAAAGGAATGGACAACAATAGAACAAGGAAAAGAGAGGATGGGAGTCCACCGTGTGTTGTTATATTTGTGATTACACCAATATGTAAAACGTTTGAAAGTATGACATTTCCGTCAGTCAAACGATACCGAAACAGCGGTGCCGGTACCTTATATGGGAACGAGCAGATCAAAACAGGGCTTCACATTCTCGACGAATATGTTGGGTAACCTGTCAGCGAAGAAAAACAAAATCACATGCAACACTGAATAAAGATGTGAATATTTAACTACCTTCATTGGAGTAACACCGCAAACGAACACTGTCGAAGTGATTTATTCTGATATGGTTTACATGTCAACAGAGGCTGATAAAAGCTCCTTAACACTTCAGTTTGCAGTCCTGTTTTGAATTTCACCATGAGATAATTTATTTAAACTACTTCCAGTGACGATAATGGTAGTATGGTAATCTGTCTTGTGAGGTGTTAGTATGTCGTATATAGAATCTTTTCGCTCGCGGCCAACCGGCATCATAAAAAAGACTATGTAGTAGGTAATTTTAAAATCTAGTTTGCCAACAAGCTTCTGGTTAATCTTGTGCAGTGGTCTCTATCGAATTTCAATGGCGCGCTTACGAGTGGTGCTTCTCTGACAAGTGGAGGTCTAAAGAAATTTTGTTGTCAACAAGAAAATGATTCTTATTTGATTTGGTTTATATATATTAAGGATGAGCAACAATAAATTTCTTTTTTTTAACACAGCAGTGAGAAAACTAATTTATAGTTTTTTTTGTACTCTCAGGATTTTCAGTGACTGACTAGCTCAGTATAATAGTTCCAGTTCAAATCGGACAACTCACCGCAGATGGGAACATCTTCATGAGTTGTTACTGCTTTCGTAAAAAAGAGGCTGTATCTGGATAACTTACTTGCTTTAATCAATAAATGAGGGTTTAAATTGATCAGTTTCACAGTCTTTTCTTACACACACAATAAACATAATTACCCTTATAAGAGATGAGGCCTGTGCTATGAAGCCACACCTGGTGACTGTTCGGCGAGCTTGCGCGAAGAGCTTTTGTGATCGCATACAACTGCAAGAAGTCACAGGCCGCAAAAGCTCACCAGTGCCGGACAACTAACACTCGGACTGGAATAATGTTAAAAAACAAAAAGCCACAAACCATTTATAGGTATTTAGTGTTTTTGTATGTTCTCCTAAGTAACAAGAAAATAACAGTAGACGTTTTTAGGACTGGGTGTTACGTTCCAAACAATACTGAGACAAAAATCAGTCTGCAGGATATTTTTTTTCTAAAATCACGCATAGCCCCCTACCCCTTTAAAAGTCAAATGGTCGACCCTAATTAGGAATGCGCCAGTCTGAGGTGGCGTTGCATTCCAAGAAGATAAACAGTTCAGTTGGACACCTCACGTACTGACTGAACACCGACAAAGGTAACTCTGTGTTTGATTCAGTGTACTGTAGCACGCAGTTGAGGGTCATTACTCTTGAAAGGGAAGAGTCACCTCGTTATAAATAGACTATTTCGGAAAAATCAAGTACTGGCATATTTGCATTCCAAATTACTGTCAACTGAATGCACCCTTAAGGCATGATCATTACAAACACCCCCCTCTTGTCTAAATTTACGCCTGTCACGTCCACGTACTCACTAATAAATTTGTATTAATAAAGGCCTTAAGATTTTTGCCAGTCTGTGGTTCTTCAGAGCTGAGATAAGGAACTCCTGGTTCGATTGGAATCCTCACGCAAATTCATCGCCAACATAAGTAAGTCTGTGTTTGATTTGTAGCAGCCAGTCAAATTTCGTGACCATTCCTGACTTTTTCATCAGTCGCCGAAAAAACTGGCAGTTGTTGAGAGGTTATTTTGGCAGTTGGGGACACGTTTCAGTGGCCGTTGCCGTTGTAGAGAGGTTTAAGAAAGAGTTAATGTATTTACTGGCCGCCGAGACAAAAAAAGTGGCTGTTGTAGAGAGGTGGCCGTTAGTGGAAGTTCGATGACTGTAATTGATGTCGACTTTTATAGTGAATCTCAATTTAAATTTTAACTATATGCCGTGTCTTTTATTTGCTTATTAGGTACTGTTTTCCCGCACAATTTTAGAGCTGAACTGATGATGGGTCCGAAATTCTCTGTCTTTATTTTTGTTCTTTGCCTCTATGGTGTTATGGTCTCCCAGGCTCGGAAGCCGCCTATTGGTTTGCAGGACATAAAAAAGTCGCCAAAGTACCGACGATCCATTGAGAATATACCACCGCCGGGAGTTGATGGCAGGAAGTTTCGTGAGAGCGATGGCAAGATTGGTGAGAAGTGAGGTAAGTAAAGCCTCATGTTGCGATAACACTGGCTTCATAAATTACAGTCACAAAAATCTTTTCCTACATGAGGCATCCCGCCCTCAACAAACCCAGCTCAACTGTATTTACTTTAATTCAGCAACTATTGTTTTGGCCAAATAAATAACTGAACTGAGTTTTGAATTCATCAATGATTATGCCCGACACACCTGTGGACCGGAAGTGTGCCTGTATCGATCTGTATCAAGGAGTAAGTTTCACCTGTTCTTCGCTCTAAGCTTCAATAAGCGACGAGGAAGAGTTGAAAGGCGACGAAAGGAAAGCAGATAGGAGTTCATCGCGTAATACCTTTTTGTTTAGCATAAGCCTGTTCTGAAGTGCTTGTATGCTCTATCAAATCAAACTCCTTGACCATCTCACACTGAACAAGAGACTTAACAATAAGTGTTTTTTTTTAATCTAACCACCTTATAAGAGCAATATTTCTGATCAATCACGCAGTGAATGAATCAAATTGTCTTCAGCGCTCACACGCACGTAAGTGGGTTCACCTTTGTCGCTTGAGTTCAAGCACGACACACCCAGCTGGGGTTGCTTCTCTGATATGTATTTTAAAACTTGCAAGGTATCCTCTGAGGAAACTTTGTTGGTTACCAAGAAAGCGACAAGATGTGCTTGGAGCCGAACTGAAAGATAATCACTTGTACCTTATATATATTTAGCATGCAATTAAATTAGTTTTAGTACATACATGAATGATGTAATCAGTAGCTGTTCTATGTATTTGCAGGGCTTCAAGTGGCTGAAGGCACACTAGAAAGGCTGTCAAGATATCTTAACACTTATAGGAATATCTACATAAGTAATTGTTATTACTGTCGTAAAAACATGCAGTAGGTGTATCTGGATAACTTACAAGTTTAAATCAAGAATTTAAAATAACCAGTTTCAAGATCATTCCATGTCATTCAGTCTGTAGTAATTTCCATGTTGATGTTCTTAATAGGATGTAAGTTATTCTTGTTGTGGCATATATCAATAAACAGAGGTCAACCCCTTTCAGGAATTTGCTTTGTAAGCGTTCAGATTTGAAGTCACACGGGTTAGATGATACTCCTTTAAACAACCAAGCCCAGAAGCGGAGTTCAATTAATTTATCTGCTGAGTAATTTATAGTCAAGGAATAATAATCTGGTGAATTAGGAACCAAAAAAGCAAAAATGCTTCATGTTTGGGTTCAAAAAATGCCCACATAAGTACAAGTATAATGTATATTTTTTACAACCAATTCATTAAGACTTTTTGAAGAAACTTGTCAGCGAGGATTGTTTCACTCCTTTGCCTTTCATGTCACTGTGCGTCTTCTTAGCGCCGGTTTTCTTGACCGGTGATGGCCGTTTCTCGTAAGACACGGGTGGTTTGATAATTATTTGGGGTTCATCATCACTCGCATCTGTAGACTCACTTTCCCAAACTTTCTCAGTCACTGTAAGAAAAAAAAATAGAGAACCTTAAGATCCAACGACGGTGACGGCCACGCGAAAGTCAAAAGAGAAATAGGTTTAGATCGGCAAAACAACAACTTTGCACGTGCATCACGCTTTTAGTACAATACGATGTGAAAGTGCCTAATTTCACTAAGAATTGAACTCCAGAAGAATTCGCCTATACTTGAAAAAGTAAGTTAGGGCCTGTTTACATGGAGGTGGGGGACCCCAGATAGGTGAGGTAACATGCGGCAGGTCACCCCACCTATCATGTAAACATGATCAAATTAAAATGAGAGATTATGTGGACAGGAGGGATACCCCACCTAAGCGGGTTCCCTCGCCTTCTTGGGGTCCCCCACCTCCACGTAAACAGGCCCCTAGTTGGAATAATCGCGGGGAAGATTGAAGCAGCGCGAATTCACTTTTAACGGCAGATGTTCCTTTCGTAAACGGTCGCTGCCATTTTTAAGACACTTGGAAAATTTTTGACCTCTTATTTAGAGGATTTCTATTAAAAACGAACCTGGACCTTTCGTATCCTAATCTCTCTCCCTTACCACAAAAATATTAGTCCATAGTTTACCAAAAGAGTCGTCTAGTCAAGTCGACACAGGAAACCTACCCATGTAACCTTCATCGTTCATGAAGGTTTTGGATTTCATCACTTTTTTTTCGCTTCCGTGCGGGCCTACTCGCGTCTTTTTCTACGGTTTGTTCTTGCTGCTGTTGAGGTAATGGGCTTTCACTTTTAGTGGATTCTTGGTCTGGAGAAACCTCTTTATTTGCTTCTGCATTTGTCACTTTCTCCTCTTTTTCTAGATAAACAAATTCATAACAAAGTAAACACAGGATTTTTCATTTTTACTGAACTGTGAATTCATTGTAAGTAAAAATAAAAACATCATTGAGCTAGCCTCAGGCCAGCATTAGCCAAGTACCGGACCAATGCAATAACCGACTTACTATCTTCACTGCTACCTTCATTGGGAAGTTCTTTCATTCGCTTTCTTCTTTTTCTTGGTTTCTCTTCTGTTTCTTCATCTAAAGTGGAAGTAAAATGTGTCTTTACAGATAGTTTTTGTTTCAATTTTCTGTGCTAATCTCAGGACACTTAGCCACTGTACCACTTACTTACAAACACTATATTCTAACCTGCTTTTAGCAAGTTCAAGTTTATTAAAAACACTCTGGATACATGCCGTAATTAATCCTTGCCCACAAAGTAGCCTGAGAAAACAGCCAAAATTTTGACACACCACCACTGGTTTGCCTGCAAAATGTCAAATTTTCAACCTCTCAGCAGCACAGCAACCAATCAGATCTGAGTAGTGACACGTCATCAGTATGGAATTTGTTTGCTCGTTTCTCAGATGTCATTTCGCAGGGAAACCTGTGACGTCATGAAATGTCAGCTATTTTCTCAGCATTACCTGCTTTTTATGGACATCTCTCCTAAGAAGAGACTTGTTTAAGTCTTAGCAGGTATCTGCTTACAGGAGGACTGAATTTAATAATTATCTATATTATCAATATCAATCAAATAATGATTTCATTACCTGACTCAGCTATAACAGCTTTCTTTTTTCTTGCTTTATTGCTATGAAAAGAAACAGCAAATTTAATCACTTACTGTAACAAGAAAAGAATACATAGAGAACAGATGGCAGAAATTTGTTTAGTAAAACTCCCTTCATGAAACTAACATCCCATAAAAAATTAATAATAAATAATAAATAACAACACAGAGGTAGAAACATTCGCTTAGTGGCTCTTCGTCCAGCTGATTCCTGGTCAAATTGGAATTTGGAAATGTTAATTTTGCCCAGAGGGGAAAACGGAGTACCTAGAGATAAACCTCTGAGAGCAAAGGAGAGAACCAACAACAAACTCGACCCACACGAAGCGTCCATGCCAGGGGCTCTCACCACTGTGCATAGCTCTGGGATGTACTCAGGTTTTCTTTCTTTGCAAATAAAAAGACCAGAATCTATGCCGGCATTTTACTCTTCTCAAGACTGCAATAAACAGTCATATAAATCACAAATAATAAGCTACATATCTATTCAGAGATTCACCTTTTCAAAGGATCAGTCTTTTCTTCCTCCTGCTCATTCTTCTGAACCTGTTTGATAAAAAATGGCACAAATGCAGTTACAACATTTTGAGATGCAACTGAACAAAACAAACTGTAGAATACATAAATGTAGGCAAGGGTAATAAAATCAACTTCCTTTGTTACCTTTTTCTTGGCTTCCTTTGAATCTCCGTTTTCTGAAACTGTAGGCATAAACATGAGTAGTCAGAAGGATAATTCATTTCAGCAGACCAGGGAAGGAGGGAAAAAAAGGCAGCAGGAGGTACATGATGTTTTACAGACATTTCTGATATCCTCAAAAGCCAGGGTGATTTGACCCTTGTCTTCCCACCCCACCCCTGTACAAAGGACATTTCCAGGAAAAGAGCAGGGGCACCCAACGGCAATTTTCGGGAAAATATCTGTTCGGAAGACGATTTGAGAGCTAGAATTTTCGGAACATTTGTTGTAAAATTTCTTGCTTACCTGCCTCTCCTAGGATTTTCGAACATCTACAAAATGGTATAATTACCCATTTTAAACGGATATTTACCCTAAAAAAGGCCACCTAGAATTTTCGGGAGCCTTTTCCTGGCTGAAATTTTCGAGAAGGTAAGTTTTGATCCCTATAATTTTTCGGATCACTAGACTTTCAGCTAGGAAATCCGAACAGATGAAAAGTTTTTAGGGGATAAAAATATGCCTATATCTACTGTTAAAATACTAAAACACGTTCAACAATGCTATATTACGTGGTTTTGAACTATATCCTGGTTGGGTGCCCCTGAAAGAGGGTACAAGCTTGCAGGAGGTACATGTACATGTCACTTTACAGACATTTTGGAAATCCTCAACAGTGACTGGACCCTTACCTTCCCATCATCTTGTTGCCTGCAAATATTGAATAGCAACATTATGTCGTCACTAACCTTTAGTGTTAGCCTTGACAGCTTTAGAAATTTTTGGCGGTAATGGTTCCTGTAAAACAACAGGCAGCAAATGCTCAAGATGAAATTCAAAAGTACACTGAAATGAAAATACATTCATCATTTCCCTACCTCCTCATCATCAGAGGACATTTCCCTGCAAATGAAAGAAAAAAGAAATTTAAACATTTCACACAAAAACATGAATGTGAATTTTAAGTATAAAGATTCTAGTTCACAGAAGCCTGACCAAGATAAAACACTTCTCTCCTCTCCTTGACGTTTTTCCTCTCCAAAAAATTTATAAAATTGCTAAAAATGTGGCATCAGCAATAATAATTTTTTGTTAATACAATATTTTTAATATTATTATAAACTATATATATATAAAAAATGAAAACAGCTGCAAACACACCTTACAAAAACGACATAACCTTTCATACCTTTTGTTTTGATTTTTACTTTGAGCATTTAGACTCTGTTTCTCAGAGTCAGTTTTATTTTTCTTTGGGGCTTCAGAAGCATTACTTTTTCCAGTAGGAGCTGGTTTCTCAAAGCAGTACGTGCTCTGACCTAGCCAAGTAATTCAAACGCAGTCGAACTATCCGATTGCCATTTGCCAGAGACTTGTTTATACCAGCGCAGCATTTCTCGTAGAAATTACATTAATAGCACTGCTAAATAGAATCACCGACAAACAAAAGCCTACTTTAAGGCAAAGATCACCTAAGAATTCAAGCAAAATAGCGTAACGCTTGTTGGTTCTAAAACCTGTGCTTCTAGTTGACACAACATTAATTCATTCCCTGTTTGCATACGAAGACAAATGGTCTAACGGATTCGTCCAAATAACTGAATAAACCTCAATAAATACTCCTCAATGTCGCTTTAACAATTCGAGGACAGTTTTTTTGCAGTGATTATAAGGCTCTTTGGTTTATTTGCTTTTCGCTGAACGAAATCCCATCGTCAGGCTGCAATAGCTCTTTCTCGATCTTTCACAC
This sequence comes from Porites lobata, assembly GCA_942486035.1. Taxonomy (NCBI): domain Eukaryota; kingdom Metazoa; phylum Cnidaria; class Anthozoa; order Scleractinia; family Poritidae; genus Porites; species Porites lobata. The sequence goes on from CALNXK010000231.1 coordinate 168,539, forward strand.
TCCTGTTGATCGCATCTTCACCATATCAAGTACAATATCGGGAACAAATGTGCACAATTCGTCCAAATATTAGCCTGCGTAGCAGGCGCTTGGAAGTAGTGGGCACAAGAAAAAACGGGCGCGCGAGAAGGAGACACGCGAGGGGAGAGGAAGCGCCTGCACGGAAGGCCCCCGAAAATCGTTTCCCGCCCCTTCTCTAATTACTTGGCAGCCGTTGCATGATCTGTCAAAAGTTTTGACAGAAAACGACTGACCTCGCACAAACAAAGCAAGCCGCCAAAAAGCGTTGTACATTTTATCTTCGGTCTAAATATATCTGTTATAAAGATCAGCTGGGTTATCTGATTATAGAGCGATGGAGCAATAAACTGATGGTTAACACACAGCTTTAAATCGTTTTTTAACATGGGCAAAATAAATAGGAAATAACAAAGTAAAAACTGGGTATCTTTTAAAGAATGCATGCTGTGTATTATAAAAACTAAAAATATTGTTCTGGTCAGACACCAACGATCACAGCGTACGTGGAAAATGACCATATTGCTTTTACTGCGCTAACTGGCAGCCGTTTTTGGAGCAGACATGTCTTACTAAGCGGACCTAAACCTCAGAACACAAACTGTACCGACATGTTTTCTACTGCAGTAATGAGACATAAACAACGGGAGAGTTGAAAAAACTGACCCCCACTCCGCGGACTACCCACTGACCCCACTCCGCGGACTACTCTACGGACTACTCCGCGGACTACTCTACGGACTAGTCCGCGGACTACCCTGCGGACTACCCTAACTAATCAACCAAATTTACTTTCACGGAGAAAAGAGTTAGAAGAAGCGTACCTGCCTACAAGATCACACTTGATAATTTTTAATTTTTAAAATTTTTAAAACCTTCGAAGCCTTCATCGAGCAAGCGAACTTACATCACCCAACTATCAAATTCACGGCCGAAATATCTGACACTGAGACTGTGTTTTTAGACACGATTGTATACAAAGGCACAAGATTCAAGGAAAAATCTATCCTTGATGTAAAGACACATTTTAAAAAAACGGAAACCTTCCAGTACACACATTTCACCTCTTGTCACCCGCCGAGTGTTAAAAAAGGATTTGTCAAAGGAGAAGCCTTGAGAATCCTACGAACAAACTCCTCAAAAACTACGTTTGAGGAAAATATTTCAAATTTCAAAATACGCTTGATTGACAGGGCTACCCACAAACTATGATAGAAAACCTTCTATCAGATATAAAGTTCACAGAGAGGGAGTCTGCTCTCTTGAAACACAACAAAGAGGAAAAAGAAATATTGCCTTTCGTGACACAGTACCAGCCCTCAGTGTCTACTTTAAAAGAAGTTTTAATGAAAAACTGGAATCTTATACAAACCCAACCGTTACTTCGCCAAATTTTTAAAGAACCACCTATCATTTCCTACAAGAAAGGAAAATCCCTAAAGGACATGCTCGTTAGAGCTAAAATATAAAAGGTTTACACAAGGTTTCACGCCGGTATAGATGTGCGGCCTGTCACCCCTTGCATTTTCTCAGGCAAACAATTGAAACAAATTAAAAGGGATGAATATTCAACACACAATTACCGGTCATCCATTGCTGAGCGGCGTGCTCTGACTTGTGGCCGATGAAGACTGGGGCGAAGCTAAAGGAGAGCTGGGTCGAGTAAAATGGCGAAAATCAAGATGGCGGCTGTTTATCAAGTGTGATCTTGTAGGCAGGTACGCTTCTTCTAACTCTTTTCTCCGTGAAAGTAAATTTGGTTGATTAGTTAGGGTAGTCCGCAGGGTAGTCCGCGGACTAGTCCGTAGAGTAGTCCGCGGAGTAGTCCGTAGAGTAGTCCGCGGAGTGGGGTCAGTGGGTAGTCCGCGGAGTGGGGGTCAGTTTTTTCAACTCTCCCCATAAACAACAGACCTCAGGTCGCCTTCGAACGGCGAATAATACTATAGTGAAATGTTTTTTTCAAGTTCATGCCCCTGGTAAGTGTTTCATTTCATCAATCGTGTCCAAGTTTTGATGGTATACATTCCATCGACAGCACAAGCCGCCAAGTTCTCCTGAGCAAAGAATATTTCCTCTGACCTTCATTGCAACGATTCGACAAATCTTTTGTCTCTCGCCACATCTGTTGATGCGTATCCGATGTCAATTCTTTCCATCGTGAATGCCGTTTGAACACTCCAACTTTTCTTTGACATTACAGCCACATAGTCCCATTAAACCAGATTGAAGTGACCTCCGAGACCTGAACTTCGATTGTATACAATTTAGTGGTTTCAGGACCCAGTGGTGTAATGCAAGATCTTCACTACGTTGTCCATGTACTATTGATTGACAGTTTTCTCGCCCCGCGCGGTTAATTTTTCCCTCGGGAGCCTCTCGACCAATTGAAAATATCCGCACTCACAGAGTGCGAGTTGAAACGATTTTCGGGGGCCTTCCGTGCAGGCGCTCCCTCACCCCTTGCGTGTCTCCCTCGCGCGCGCCCGTTCTCTCTTTCGCCCGCTACTTCCAAGCGCCTGCTACGCAGGCTATCCAAATATACAACAATGATCCACGCTCAATCATTTCAATGTCCTTTTAACAATTCTAAGTCCATTTCTTGCGGATGATATTATCAGTGTTCTTTAAAATATTGTTATTTATACAAAACCCCTTCTCTATAATTAATGTGTCGGGAAAAAAAAATATTCGCCTTACTAGTACCCTCTAGAATATTTCAAACATATAGGTAAAAAGGCACTTGGAAAAAAAGTAATACTAAGTAAGGGAGGTAGGAGTAACGTGTTTAATCTGACTTTAATGAATAAATTAATGAGAATCGAGTGAGTGAGTGATCGAGTGCCATTCGAGTGCCTCCAAAAGCCCATGGCATGACTACGTCATCCATGAGCTAACTAGCCGGTGTTGAGAGGTTATTTTGGTAGTTGGGGACACGTTTCAGTGGCCGTTGCCGTTGTAGAGAGGTTTAAGAAAGAGTTAATGTATTTACTGGCCGCCGAGACAAAAAAAGTGGCCGTTGTAGAGAGGAGGCCGTATAGGTATTTAGTGTTTTGTATGTTCTTCTAAGTAACAAGAAAATAACACTAGAGATTTTTAGGACTGGGTGTATTTTTTTTTTTAAAATCACCCATAGCCCACCCCCCTTTAAAAGTCAAATGGTCGGCCCCTAATTAGGAATGCGCCCTTCTGAGGTGGCTTTGCATTCCAAGAAGATAAACAGTTCAGTTGGACACCTCACGTACTGACTGAACACCAACAAAGGTAACTCTGTGTTTGATTCAGTGTACTGTAGCATGTAGCCTGTTCCAGGCTCCGAGATAGTGGTGGAAAGTCGTTCAGTAATAAGAAATGCGAAAAACGCGCGGGGGCTGGGGAGAGACAGGGCGGCTCTCTCCCATTTTTCGCGCCGCCACCGCCCCCTTTCCCAAGTCGTGCGCGTCTTAATTTCACTTTTAATAAGTTCCCACTACGTATACTATCTGAGAGCCTGGCACAGGCTATGTAGCATGCAGTTGAGGGTATTTACTCTTGAAAGGGATGAGTCACCTTTTTTATAAATAGACTGTTTCGAAATAATCAAGTACTGGCAAATTTGCATTCCAAATTACTGTCAACTGAATGCACACTCAAGCGATGATCATTTCAAAGACCCCCCTCTTGTCTCAATTTACGCCTGTCACGTCCACGTACTCAGTAATAAATTTGTAAAAGGCCTTGAGATTTTTGCCAGTCTGTGGTTCTTCAGAACTGAGATAAAGAACACCTGTCAACTCCTGGTTCGATTGGAATCCTCTCGGCAATTCATCACCAACATAAGTAAGTCTGTGTTTGATTTGTAGCAGGTTAGTGAAGGATCAACTTGTTTAGCCATGCGGAAAAGCCTCTTTTATTTCACACGGATAGTATGTTTGATAGGGAGAATACAGTCCAACCTCTCTACAACTGCCATCTTGGGGACAGAGAAAAGTGGCCACTGTTGAGAGCTGGCCGTTATGGGGAATTAGGGCTTTCTTGTGACAAATTCCTTTTAGAGAGTACAGATAAGTTCATGCTTACTGCATCCCACAATGTAAATCCAGTCATAAATAATATACAGAGAGATAAGATACACAAAAAACTTGAATGTTTTAAATCCAAATATTAACGCGACAAAACGAACAAGTATCGTAGTCAATTTATGCTTACTGTAGCAGTATAAATGGAACACAATCAAAATACGATGCCGCGATTAGTCATCAACGCGCCTTACGGATCAAATTTCGTGAACATTCCTTACTTTTTCATCAGTCGCTGAAAAAACTAGCCGATGTCGAGAGGTTACAGCTGGGGACACGTTTCAGTGGCCGTTGCCGTTGTAGAGAGGTTTAAGAAAGAGTTAATGTATTTACTGGCCGCCGAGACAAAAAAAGTAGCCGTTGTAGAGAGGTGGCCGTTGTAGAAAGGTGGCCGTTGTAGAGAGGTGGCCGTTGTAGAAAGGTGGCCGTTGTAGAGAGGTGGCCGTTGTAGAGAGGTGGCCGTTGTAGAAAGGTGGCCGTTGTAGAGAGGTGGCCGTTGTAGAGAGGTGGCCGTTGTGGAGAGGTGGCTGTTGTAGAGAGGTGGCCGTTGTAGAAAGGTGGCCGTTGTAGAGAGGTGGCTGTTGTAGAGAGGTGGCCGTTGTAGAGAGGTGGCTGTTGTAGAGAGGTGGCCGTTGTAGAGAGGTGGCCGTTGTAGAGAGGTGGCCGTTGTAGAGAGGTGGCTGTTGTAGAGAGGTGGCCGTTGTAGAGAGGTGGCTGTTGTAGAGAGGTGGCCGTTGTAGAGAGGTGGCCGTTGTAGAGAGGTGGCCGTTGTAGAGAGGTGGTGTTGTAGAGAGGTAATGTTTGTAGAAAGGTGGCCGTTGTAGAGAGGAGGCTGTTGTAGAGAGGTGGCTGTCATGGAAAGGTGGCTGTTGTAGAGAGGTGGCTGTCGTGGAAAGGAGGCTGTTGTAGAGAGGTGGCCGTTGTAGAGAGGTGGTCCGTTGTAGAGAGGAGGCCACAGAGAGGTGGCCGTTGTAGAGAGGTGGCGTTGTAGAGAGGTGGCCGTTTGTAGAGAGGTGGCCGTTGTAGAGAGGTGGCCGTTGTAGAAAGGTGGCCGTTGTAGAGAGGTGGCCGTTGTAGAAAGGTGGCCGTTGTAGAGAGGAGGCTGTTGTAGAGAGGTGGTCGTGTTGTAGAGAGGTGGCCGTTGAGAGAGAGGTGGTCGTTGTAGAGAGGTGGCCGTTGTAGAAAGGTGGGTTGTAGAGAGGAGGCTGTTGTAGAGAGGTGGCTGTTGTAGAAAGGTGGCCGTTGTAGAGAGGTGGCTCTTGTAGAGAGGGGTGGCCGTAGTGTAGAGAGGTGGCCGAAGAGAGGTGGCCGTTGTAGAGAGGAGGCCGTTGTAGAGAGGTGGTCGTTTGTAGAAAGGTGGTAGACAGAGAGAGGTGGCCTTGGTAGAGAGGTGGCTGCTTGTAGAGGTGGCTCTTTGTAGAGAGGTGGCCGCTTTTTGTAGAGAGGTGAGAATGCCAAGTAGAGAGGAGGCCGTTGTAGAGAGGTGGCCGTTGTAGAGAGGTGGCCGTTGTAGAGAGGTGGTTTTGTAGAGAGGTGGTTTTGTAGAAAGGTGGCCGTTGTAGAGAGGTGGTGTAGAGAGAGGTGGCTCTTGTAGAGAGGTGGCCGTTGTAGAGAGGTGGCCGTTGTAGAGAGGTGGCCGTTGTAGAGAGGTGGCCGTTGTAGAGAGGTGGCCGTTGTAGAGAGGAGGCCGTTGTAGAGAGGTGGCCGTTGTAGAAAGGTGGCCGTTGTAGAGAGGTGGCTCTGGTAGAGAGGTGGCCGTTGTAGAAAGGTGGCCGTTGTAGAGAGGTGGCTCTTTGTAGAGAGGTGGCGTTGTAGAGAGGTGGCTCGTTGTAGAGAGGTGGCCGTTGTAGAGAGGAGGCCGTTGTAGAGAGGAGGCCGTTGTAGAGGAGGCCGTTGTAGAAAGGTGGCCGTTGTAGAGAGGTGGCCGTTGTAGAGAGGTGGCTCTTGTAGAGAGGTGGCCGTTGTAGAGAGGTGGCCGTTGTAGAGAGGTGGCTCTTGTAGAGAGGTGGCGTTGTGAAAGGTGGCCGTTGTAGTAAAAGGTGGCCGTTGTAGAGAGGTGGCTCTTGAGAGGTGGGTTGTAGAGAGGTGGCCGTTGTAGAGAGGTGGCCGTTGTAGAGAGGTGGCCGTTGTTAGAGAGGTGGCCGTTGTAGAGAGGAGGCCGTTGTAGAGAGGTGGCCGTTGTAGAAAGGTGGCCGTTGTAGAGAGGTGGCTCTGGTAGAGAGGTGGCCGTTGTAGAAAGGTGGCCGTTGTAGAGAGGTGGCTCTGGTAGAGAGGTGGCCGTTGTAGAGAGGTGGCTCTTGTAGAGAGGTGGCCGTTGTAGAGAGGTGGCCGTTGTAGAGAGGTGGCTCTTGTAGAGAGGTGGCCGTTGTAGAGAGGTGGCCGTTGTAGAGAGGTGGCTCTTGTAGAGAGGTGGCCGTTGTAGAAAGGTGACCGTTGTGGAGAGGTGGCCATTGTAGAGAGGTGGCCATTGTAGAGAGGTGGCCATTTTAGAGAGGTGGCTGTTGTAGAGAGGAGGCTGTTGTAGAGAGGTGGCCGTTGTAGAAAGTTGGCCGTTGTAGAAGGTGGCTGTTGTAGAAAGGTGGCCATTGTAGAGAGGTGGCCATTGTAGAAAGGTGGCCATTGTAGAGAGGTGGCCGTTGTAGAAAGGTGGCCGTTGTAAAGAGGTGGCTGTTGTAGAGAGGTGGCCATTAGTGGAGGTTCGATGACTGTAATTGATGTCATCTTTTATGGTGAATCTCAATTTAAATTTGAACTAAATGTCATGTCTTTTATTTGCTTATTAGGTACTGTTTTCCTGCAACATTTAAGAGCTGAACTAATCATGGGTCCGAAATTCTCTGTCTTTATTTTCGTTCTTTGCCTTTATGCTCTTATGGTATCCCAAGCTCAATCGCAGGGTCGACGGGGTGGAGGGCGGGGTGGATTTAATTTGCATGACATAATAAAGTCAGCAAAGTACCGACGATCCATTGAGAATCTACAGTTCCTAACACCAAATAAAGCTCATGGAAGGAAGTTTCGTGAGAACGATGTCAAGATTGGTGAGAAGTGAGGTAAGTATAGCCTCAAGTTCCGATAACACTGGTTTCATAAATTACAGTCACAAAAATCTTTTCCTGCCTGAGGCATCCCGCCTTCAACAAACCCATCTCAACTGTATTTACTTTATTCAGCAACTATTGTTTTGTTTAAATAAATAACTGAACTGAGTTTTGAATTCATCAATGATTATGCCCGACACACCTGTGGACCGGAAGTGTGCCTGTATCGATCTGTATCAGGGAGCAAGTTTAACCTGTTCTTCGCTCTAAGCTTCAATAAGTGACGAGGAAAAATCGAAAGGCGACGAAAGGAAAGCAGATAGGAGTCCATCGCGTAATACCTTTTTGTTTAGCATAAGCCTGTTCTGAAGTGCTTGTATGCTCTATCAAATCAAACTCCTTGACCATCTCACACTGAACAAGAGACTTAACAATAAGTGTTTTTTTTAATCTAACCACCTTATAAGAGCAATATTTCTGATCAATCACGCAGTGAATGAATCAAATTGTCTTCAGCGCTCACACGCACGTAAGTGGGTTCACCTTTGTCGCTTTGAGTTTAAGCACGACACACCCAGCTGGGGTTGCTTCTCTGATATATATTTTAAAACTTGCAAGGTATCCTCTGAGGAAACTTTGTTGGTTACCAAGAAAGCGACAAGATGTGCTTGGAGCCGAACTGAAAGATAATCACTTGTACCTTATATATATTTAGCATGCAATTAAATTAGTTTTAGTACATACATGAATGATGTAATCAGTAGCTGTTCTATGTATTTGCAGGGCTTCAAGTGGCTGAAGGCACGCTAGAAAGGCTGTCAAGATATCTTAACACTTATAGGAATATCTACATAAGTAATTGTTGTTACTGTCGTAAAAACATGCAATAGGTGTATCTGCATAACTTACAAGTTTAAATCAAGAATTTAAAATAACCAGTTTCAAGATCAATCCATGTCATTCAGTCTGAAGAAATTTCCATGCTGATGTTCTTAAAAGGATGTAAGTTATTCTTGTTGTGGCATATATCAATAAATAGAGGTTAACCCTTTCAGGGATTTGCCTTGTAAGCGTTCAGATTTGAAGTCACACGGGTGACCATAATACTCCTTTAAACAACCAAGCCCAGAAGAGTACATGTATGTTATCTGCTGAAGTAATTTTATAGTCAAGGAATAATAATCTGGTAAACTATGAACCAAAAAAAGCAAAAATGCTTCACGTTTGGGTTCAAAAAATGCCCACATAATTGCAAGTATAATATATATTTTTTACAATCAATTCATTAAGACTTTTTGAAGAAACTTGTCAGCGAGGATTGTTTCACTCCTTTGCCTTTCATGTCACTGTGCGTCTTCTTAGCGCCGGTTTTCTTGACCAGTGATGGCCGTTTCTCGTAAGACACGGGTGGTTTGATAATTATTTGGGGTTCATCATCACTCGCATCTGTAGACTCACTTTCCCAAACTTTCTCAGTCACTGTAAGAAAAAAAAATAGGGACCTTAAGATCCAACGACGGCGACGGCCACGCGAACGTACATACATACATACATACATACATAAACTTTATTAAAGTGTCAAGGTATTTAGCTAAAAGCTAATTGTGGACACTAAGACCCTGTTTACATGAAGTGGGGGACACCGGCCTAGTGGGGTAAGTTTCTTTTGTTTTGTGTCCCCCAGAGCGTGAAAACAAAAGAAACCAACCCCACTAGACCGGGGTACCCCACTCCATGTAAACAGGCCCTAAGAAGACGTCAAAAGAGAAATAGGTTTAGATTGGTAAAACAACAACTTTGCACGTGCATCACGCTTTTTAGTACAATACGATGTGAAAGTGCCTAATTTCACTAAGAATTCCAGAAGAATTCTCCAGAAGAATTCGCCTATACTTGACAAAGTAAGTTGTTATAATCGCAATGAAGATTGAAAGAGTGCGAATTCACTTTTAGCTGTTTTAAGTGAAGTTTCGCCGACGTCGCGGTCCTCGGAAAAATGTTAGTCCACAGTCTACCAAAAGAGTCGCCTAGTCAAGTCGACACAGGAAACCTACCCATGTAACCTTCATCGTTCATGAAGGTTTTGGATTTCATCACTTTTTTTCGCTTCCGTGCGGGCCTACTCGCGTCTTTTTCTACGGTTTGTTGTTGCTCCTGTTGAGGTAATGGGCTTTCACTTTTAGTGGATTCTTGGTCTGGAGAAACCTCTTTATTTGCTTCCGCATTTGTCACTTTCTCCTCTTTTTCTAGATAAACAAATTCATAACAAAGTAAACACTGCATTTTTTATTTTTACTGAACTGTGAATTCATTGTAAGTAAAAATAAAAACATCATTGAGCTAACCTCAGGCCAGCATTAGCCAAGTACTGGGCCAATGCAATAACCAACTTACCATCTTCACTGCTACCTTCATTGGGAAGTTCTTTCATTCGCTTTCTTCTTTTTCTTGGCTTCTCTTCTATTTCTTCATCTAAAGTGGAAGTAAAATGTGTCTTTACAGATAGTTTTTGTTTCAATTTTCTGTGCTAATCTCAGGACACTTAGCCACTGTCCCACTTACTTACAAACACTATATTCTAACGTGCTTTTAGCAAGTTCAAGTTCAAGTTTATTAAAAACACTTTGGATACATGCTGTAATTATTAATCCTTGCTCACAAAGTAGCCTGAGAAAAAAGCCAAAATTTTGCCATGCCACCACTGGTTTCCCTGCAAAATGTTAAATTTTCAACCACTCAGCAGCACAGCAACCAATCAGATCTGGGTAGTGGTGCATCATCAATCTGGAATTTGATTGCTCGTTTCTCAGGCGTCATTTTGCAGGGAAACCTGTGGTGACGTCGCAAAATGTCGGCTGTTTTCTCAGCATAACCTGCTTTTTATGGAGATCTCTCCTAAGAAGAGACTTGTTTAAGTCTTAGCAGGTATCTGCTTACAGGAGGACTGAATTTAATAATTATCTATAATTATTATCAATATTAATCAGATAACTATTTCATTACCTGACTCAGCTATAACAGCTTTCTTTTTTCTTGCTTTATTGCTATGAAAAGAAACAGCAAATTTAATCACTTACTGTAACAAGAAAAGAATACATAGAGAACAGATGGCAGAAATTTGTTTAGTAAAACTCCCTTCATGAAACTAACATCCCATAAAAAATTAATAATAAATAAATAATAAATAACAACATAGAGGTAGCAACATTCACTTAGTGGCTCTTCGTCCAGCTGATTCCTGGTCAAATTGGAATTTGGAAATGTTAATTTTGCCCAGAGGGGAAAACGGAGTACTTAGAGATAAACCTCTGAGAGCAAAGGAGAGAACCAACAACAAACTCGACCCACACGAAGCGTCCATGCCAGGATTTGAACGCGGTCTACGTTGGTGAGAGGTGAGAGCTCTCACCACTGTGCATAGCTCTGGGATGTACTCAGGTTTTCTTTCTTTGCAAATAAAAAGACCAAAATCTATGCTGGCACTTTACTCTTCTCAAGACTGCAATAAACAGTCATACAAATCTTACCTTTTCAAAGGATCGGTCTTTCCTTCCTCCTGCTCTTTCTCCTGAGCCTGTTTCATAAAAAATGGCAAAAATGCAGTTATGACATTTTAGGATGCAACTGAATAAAACAAACTGTGGAATACATACATGTAGGCAAGGGTAATAAAATCAACTTCCTTCATTACCTTTTTCTTGGCTTCCTTTGAATCTCCGTTTTCTGAAAATGTAGGCATAAAAATGAGTAGTCAGAAGGATAATTCATTTCAGCAGACCAGGAAAGGAGGGAAAAAAAGGCAGCAGGAGGTACATGATGTTTTACAGACATTTCGGATATCCTCAAAAGGGACTTACCCTTGCCTTCCCATCCCACCCCTGTACAAAGGACATTTTCAGGGAATGAGGGTAGAAGCTTGCAGGAGGTACATGTACATGTCACTTTACAGACATTTTGGAAATCCTCAACAGTGACTGGACCCTTATCTTCCCACCCCACCCCTGTAAAAAGGACATGGAAAGAAGGAAGAAGCTTTCAGCAGGGTGTACATATCATTTTAAAGACATTTTGGATATCCTCACAAGTGACTTGACCCGTGTCTTCCCACCCCGTTTCGGTAAAAAGGGCATCCCCAGAACTGAGAGGATACTAGGCTCCTACCACACCCACAGACAAGGGATATCCCCAACAGTGACTAGTGTGTGCCCCTCCCCTCCCCCCACTCCAAGCAGTACCTGAAATGTTTGTTTTCTTAGCTCACCACCCCTCCACACACTGAGTTGTATTCCCAAGAGGTTCACATAATTAGACTGGTGATAACCAAAGGTTAGGAAGTGCAGGCAACAACAATAAAAGGTTAAAACACTTTTGCTCCAACACTCTGCTTTCTGTAAATTTCATGTGATAGATGGTCAAACCACATGGGATCAGATTACAAGATAGAAAGTCCAAATGTGAGTGATCAGATTGCATTCTGTGTAATCCATTCATTCTTAGAGGAAGTCCACATGAAGCTTGCTATAGTGTTACAAACATGCCGTGCATGCATGATAGCAACCTGGAGTTAGGATTTTGGACTCCTCTTGTTGCCCTCAAACAGTGAATAGCAACATTATGTCATCACTAACCTTTAACGTTAGCCTTGACAGCTTTAGAAATTTTTGGCGGTAATGGTTCCTGTAAAACAACAGGCAGCAAATGCTCAAGATGAAATTCAAAAGTACACTGAAATGAAAATACATTCATCATGCCCCTACCTCCTCATCATCAGAAGACATTTCCCTGCAAATGAAAGAAAAAAGAAATTTAAAAATTTCACACAAAAACATGAATGTGAATTTTAAGTATAAAGATTCTTGCCCACAGAAGCCTGACCAAGATGAAACAATACTCTCCTCTCCTTGACGTTTTTCCTCTCCAAAAAATTTATAAAATCAATAAAAATGTTACATTAGCAACAATAAATTTTTTGTTAATACAATATTTTTTTATTGTTATAAAGAAAAAATGAAAACAGCTGCAAACACACCTTACAAAAACGACATAACCTTTCATACCTTTTCTTTTGATTTTTACTTTGAGCATTTAGACTCTGTTTCTCAGAGTCAGTTTTATTTTTCTTTGGGGCTTCAGAAGCATTACTTTTTCCAGTAGGAGCTGGTTTCTCTGAAGTCTTTTTAACTGAAAAGTCAAAGATGTATGCCAAATTAACACAAAAGTTCAGTTTTTCTCAGTAACAATGATGTTTATCCAGAAATTACAAAACACCAAAAAATGACATACCTGTTGAACTTTGTCCAAAAAATGACTTCACACTCCCTGTTTTGCTGCTGTCCGACTTGGTTTGAGCAGCTTTTGACTGAATTGAATGCAAGTAAAGCAATAGCTAACATGTATAGTTATCAAAAAAAGAATCCATTTACAATGAAGAGCCTAAAATATTCCGTAACTTGACTCCACAAAAATACTCTGACCTACAATATATTATCTTGTTAAACTTTCAAAAAACCACTTATGTTTTTTTTAAATTTCGCAATCTTTAACAAAAGTCAAAAATTGTAAGCCACTTTCCACACCTTTTCTTCTGTATCTCCTTGAACATCCTCCTCTTTCTTTATGTTACTTTTCTCATTTTTTGAAGTTGTTGGCTTTGCCGCAAACATCTCTAGAGCTGAGATCTGTCCTTTCTTTGACTTGGAACTTGATGCCTTGACATTATCAAAAAAACTGGGGACATTTACCTTAAAAAGTATGGGCAAGGAAATGGAAACGACTGAAGTACAATAATGAAATTATCACATACAGCTTCTATTAAATGAATCGGCTTTGTGAGGGTTATCTATTCAACTTGTCATGAGCACAAAAATCTTACTTTTCTGGATGGTACGTGAAATACAAAAAGGAGGGGAAAAATCAATGATTGCAAGCTGTGGTGATTTTACAGGGCAAATATCAAAGTGTATCTTTAAAATGTAGAGTCTTGAATCTGTCTCAATATTAAGTAACGTTTACTGTAATAAACTCAAAAAACCTTTACCTTAGCTTTTTGTTCTGTTCTAGAAGTGGAAGGCCCTAAGATGAAAATATATCAACTTTAGCTTATACATGTCATGAATGTAGAATGTCGTAGAGTATCAGTTTGCCTATTCACGTAAGTAAACTACCTTTAGAGGAATGACTTTCAACTTCGCCATTCACTGTTCTACTAGCTGAGCTTTTCTTATCATTATTTGTTACTCCATTCACACCGTGAGGAACTCTGTGGACACCATCGTCTGATCGACGCTTAGCAGCTGAACAACAAATATGGCTCCACCTGGAATAAAGACAAACAACAAAACCTTTTTTAATGACAGCTTACACACATCTCTGTACACTGCTTAGGGAGAGGTGGGCAAGAGGTTACGCGTCGCCTCCGGATCCAACAAAAGATGACCGGTTAAGAATGTGCGCTCGTTTATATAAGACGTTTGACACCTCCGTAACTAGTTAATTAACGATCATTAATAAATGATTACTCAATCAACCCACGTTACCAAGACGACACGAGAGTTTGGGCAAAATAAGTTTATTGAACCAAGCGGAGAAAGCTGACCGATAGCTTGACAATAAACCAAGACGCCAAAGTGCCCAAACTAGAGTGAGAATGTTGGTAGTGGGTTGAAAGAAGACTAAGGCATAAGTCGATAATAAAACTTAGTCGGAAAACATAGACTGAAGCGTTAAGGCCATAGCCTTGGCTGCCTGCTGTTTTTGTGTCTGAGATAATTCTAAATAAACAAGATAAGCGTCGCTCTTCCAGTCTCCCTGCAGTTTGATTATTTCGGATGGAATATGGCAATCAAATGCGAAAAGTCGCCCCACCCTTCGAAAACTATGAGGAGAGTAAAGGGACGGGTCGAAATTGAGCGAGACATAACCAGCAAAAGAAAAGCGCAAAATTGCTTGTAAGTAATTGGTACTAAACCCGACCCGGAGGAAACTGAAAAAGGGGGCAGACACGGGCCCGGGTTGGCGCGAAATAGCGTCGCAAAGCCGAAATCGGACAAAGGCGAGAGCCAGAAATCACGGAATTGGCAAAATAAGAGAGCGTTGCTGACACTGAATGGTCTTCGTGGCTGAAACATGGATATTTGCGCCCGAAGGCGTGAAAACCAAATCTGCCAGCGTGATAACCTTGGGGGAGATTTGCCTCGGATTATCGAAAGTACTAGATTGGATTTACGCAAAAAGGTGAAGAAAGCAACTAAAAACAGAGCCCACATAGCCGCATGTAGCGGTAAAGAAAAATTGAAAAGATCAAACGCGGCATGCAAAATTGAAGGTGTCATGGCCGATTGACGAGAAACGGCCGCGACCCAGAAAACGCTTACGCCTCGTAATAAAAGCTGAAAGCGGTAATCGAACTCAAGTGAGTTCAGACCCGGCAAGTTGATGAGCGTGTTTAAGACTACTAATATGGTTAAGCACGGTACCGTAAGCCCGTTTTCGCGCCGACTAAATATGCTACATACAAGCTAATCGATTTAACACTAATAGGAAAGGACTGAAGAGCCCTCAGGTCACAAAAAGTCCGATAACTACGAATATGAGCAGCTATATTCTTCTGTGTCGATGTTGCGTGTGCACAGGAGATGAGGCGTGAGACTAAAGACTGCAATGTGACGATAGAAACATCTGACCGGGAATGCTGACCTGATCCCGGAGGGAGGTCTACAAGAGAAAAAACAAAACTAAATAAAAAGAGTGTCACGCAACATCGAAAGAAAAACAAGCAGAGTCAACATCTTGAAAATAGAAAACTTGATTAAAGTCACTACAAAAGCGATAAAAGCTGTCGCGAGCTGAAGGATCGGAGTGCCAGCGACTAAGACAATCAGCAAACTGATTGTGTTTGCCAGGAACATGGAGCGCCATGGACTTCAAAGTCAAAGAGAGCAGAGGTGAACCATAACTGGCGAGGGCAGCGCTGCATAAAAGGATCTTTTGATGCATTGGATGAGATGACCGTAACAGCCGCGGAGTTATCACATGCCACGATGAATTTTCGACCTTGTAACTGAGGAGCCCAGTGTTTTAGAGCGACAACGATAGTGAACAGTTCCAGAGCATTAATGTGAAGAGATTGGAGAGAAATGCAATCAGGAAAAACAAAACTGATACACTGTGTTTGGCAGGTGGCACCACCCCCTTGAAGACAAGCATCGGTGGAGAAATTCAGGCCCGCGAAATCCCACAGTGAAGGTTTGATAAGTGAAATGCGGTGATAGCGTGGAAGGAATTCAAACCACCATTGGATGTCCAAGAGCATAGTGGCGGAAATGGGGTACCGATGACTAGCAGCGTGATGGTTGCATTCGCGAAGACATTGTAGAAGTCTGGCCATGAAGATTCTCCCAGGCTTGACACATGCCAGAATAAAAAGAGAGCTTTCCCAGAAGCGATTGAAGTTGTCTCTTAGTAAAAGATGAAGATTGTTTCCAGATGATAAGCTCAGCTCGTAAATCCTCCAGACGTGAGGCTGGTACCTCTAGAGTGAAGGCTTCAGTATCAACGGAAATGCCAAGACAAATCATCGAAGTGGAAGGTGGCGTGTCCTTTTCCGGAGAAGAATCCAAGCCAAGTTGCTGGAATAATTGTCCAAGCTGTGAAAAAGCCTGAGGAGCAAGAGACGGATATTCGGCTCCGTAAAAGTCATCCAAATAGACATCCGCCGAAAATCCCTGCCCGTTAAAGATGTGAACGACGGCTTTGGTTGTGCGCTGACAAATCAGTGCCGACGATCGTAAGCCAAAGGGACAACGAGTATCAAAGTAGAACTGTCCTTGGTAACAAAACCCGAGCAGACTATAGTCCTTAGGATCAACAGGAAACTGTCTATAAGCGCGACGTAAGTCTTTCTTAAACACGAGACAGTTACGGCCTTTAGCGAGAATAAAGTCAACAAGCCGATCTATTCCAGGTAAACGCAACTTAAACTGTTCGCCTAAATATGTATCGGGCGGAATACCGTCATTCACTGAAGATCCTCGGGAAAGCTAAGATCCATAACCACTCTAAGTAGTCGAAGAGCCGCGTTTAGGGACCGTTGAAGCGGAGAACACACAAAGGCGTCTGCGAAGGGAGGATTAGGAAAGGACCAGCGATGGCATTGTAAGACAGCTCGGTATCCAGATAGGTTTGCACGTGGGAGTGAAAGTTTGAAGCGGACGGATGATTATGAGATGATGAGACAGGACGTGTAGCGGCAGTGTAGTTGATGGGCCAACCGTATGAAAGAAAATCAACCACAATGTTATCATGATAATCAGCAAGCGAGGTTCTCCACGTTGCCAGCAAAAGCGAAGATGGAACTAAAACCTTAGCGCCGAAAGCATTTGGTTGAGGATAACGCGAGGCACGTAAATAACGCACCACAGCTGCGGTGTTGAAAGATTCGCGGTCCGTGTCCGTTCCGGTCGAAGAGGTTAATGTGTTGGGAACTTGTAAAGCTGATTGTCACTGTGCCGGAATTGGTGTGCGGCGCCGGACAGTGTAACATCGGATGATCCGCTTTGCAGACCCGACAACGATGGTGTTCGCTATAGGCTGCACTGTCCTGTTTGTCGCAATCACAAGTACCAGTGTAATTCCACGCTCTACATGCCTTTAGACCGGGTTTGCCTGCCTGCTGATTTGAAGGTGTGCTATTGCCAGAATGCCAAGAATTCGGTTGCGAAACTTGCGCGCGATCTCGTGTTGCGAGGAGGAAGAGCGAAGATCCGAATGGCGAAAAAAGGTCGTGGGCCTGATCATTGATAGCCTTGGAATCTTGCCATTCCAAACGGGCGCTGCTCCACTTGTTTCGCGAACGAACTTATGAAAAGCCCGCACGCTGGACCAGGAGTAACTGATGGATTTAATCATGAGTAATTCGAGGTGGACCAGGAACGCCTCCTTCAGCTGCGACTCATACGTTTTTATCATGACTAAAAAGCCGGCTACAAACTCTGCAAGATTTAACTTTTCATACTCGCCTTGAACACTGGGCACTAAGTCGTGAGGCCAGTCGATGGGTCTTTAGTGCGTCGTTGGGAGGTTGGCTCTGTAACATCGCCGGGCGAAACCGCCCGCGTGTTTTCTGGGGGGGCGTTCGAGAGCTCAGAGAAGAACTTGCAACTCCAGTTCGAGCTTGTCTTTCTGGAGCTGGACAAGTTGAATTTGTTGCTCAAAAGTGAGCGTGTTTCCTGAATCCACTGAAGAGGTTGCCGGCGGCGAAGGGTCAGGAACCGTGGGTGATTTGGATTTGAAGGACTTCTGCTTTCGCTGCTTTGTTTTCGGTATGTTGTCGGCATCGTCCTCTACTTCTAGAGCCTCTGAAAACAACGAGTGTGAGGGAAGATCGTAGAGGAAACCGGATCGTACGCTGGTTTGGGAGCGCGCTTTGGACGTGCGCCGGCTGAGAGTGACATTACGAAAAGAGCTTGGAGCGACGAACGTGAAGACAAGAGGTTACGCGTCGCCTCCGGATCCAACAAAAGATGACCGGTTAAGAATGTGCGCTCGTTTATATAAGACGTTTGACACCTCCGTAACTAGTTAATTAACGATCATTAATAAATGATTACTCCACTGCTTAGTCATGTCTACCGTTAGGAATTGTCTTGTCCTAGCGTTACTAAGCAACCATGCAATATCGACACAGGAATTAAGCCATCAAAGGTCGTTTGTTTAAATCAAACTCATGATCTGTGTAGATAACAAACCTGTTGTCCTCAGTAATATGCTGCTGTTGTATGTCATAGTCAACTGTGAATAATGAATTGGAATCCTAGAAATAACACACAATTAATGAATTACCCATGAGTGCAACTTCTCTACACTATAAAATTGGTAGATGTGCTTTTTGTACCTTTCAGGTGTTACTTTAGGTGTTAAGGTATTCTGTAACCTGGTAGTTACTTTTTGTTGACTCAAAGAAAAAAAAATTGCTCCTCAAATGGAGAAGGTCAGTGGCTCTCCAGACATTGTCTGTGATTGGAGAACAAAACAATAGATGATTCAACACAAACAATACCCTTAGCCCTAAAAACAAAAGACACTACTGCTTATTTAATCCAACAAAAATAGAGGTCTGGAAGAACTACTGTACTACTCCTCAAATGAAGCACATTTATCATAATTAAATCTATCCATATTGGTTAATTTGTTGTTTTAGAACCATGTAAGCCACACCCACAAAATGAGATTGTCGTACCCCTTTTGAGTTTTTGTTTTTCAAGAACCCATCCTTCTGATTGGGGAATCCCCAAGGGCAACTAAAAGTCTGGTATTTCCTCCTAACTCCTAAAAATGGCTGGGCCATCAACTAGTTTCAATCATATACCCCCCCTACTCCTACTACCACCACCCCTTTATGCATTCCTCACCTGACCCCCCAAAAAACTTATTTGACAGCAGTAAGGATTACCCATATTGTATAAGCTGCCCATTATTCTTTGTAGAAGTAAAGACACAGAATACATCTTACTTTTAATCTACATTTTTGCACACTGTAAATGTGTAAAGACGTCACGGGAGAGAACGTCTTTTTAGTCTCTGAAATAAGAAAATATATAACAGTTTACCTCGAGTATGCTTTATAAATACATGCATTTTGATAATGGAAATAACTGAGCACGGAGACTGATGGTTTGCTTATAATATACCTTCAAGATCTTTATCTTGGGTTATGACATAGCGTTGAACCTACAGTATAACAAAATGTAGTTAACCACAATGTGATCAAGTATATTTAGAAGCTTTCATGTTGAAGCCTCATTCTGATCTAACTGTGCCCTAATACAAAGAGGCGGGTTGTCAACGTTCAGCTAAAAATATCATAGTATTGTTCTCTTTCCCTCTTATTTTTCACTTCTTTTTTATCATACCATCACTACTGAGATTAACAAGGAATACAGCTTACTGTATCTCCATCCAGTAAACATCTTCCACCAACAATGTATGTAATGGTGAGTTGAGAAGAGTTTCGTGACTTTTGCTTCTGTACGAAGGCATAAAGCATTCTGCGGACACAAGGAAAGGACTAAGTTAGCTATATCCAAGATGGAAAGTATTTTGACTGGTAGATGTTGTGGTTCAATGTTTATTTTAAGGGCTATTTGGGAATCTGCTTTAAATGCATCCTTCCCACATAATAATACTAGTAATACAATACATACCACAGCTGTGAAATGAAAATTTGTCACTTCACAGCTGTGGTATTTATCCTGAAATCAAACATTTTATATCAACCATCACTTAATAACCAATCTGCTGCTGCATCAGAGCCTGGTCACAGGGTGATTTGTTAACCCTTTGACTCCTGAGCGTGCTTTTCCGTGCGCTTCCAAATAAGATGTACATTTTGTCCCAAAAAAGACCCCAAAAGGCTCCATATTTTATCAAATGACACTTTATGTAACTTATATGAAGTTATTTATTGTATGATTCAATTTCAATCGGTTTTTCGCCATTTTGGACTAACTTTTTGGCAATATTTCCTCACTGTGCTAATGATAACCTTTAAAATCGATGTTAGACAAGAATGGGGTTGATTGACCTATATTCGAAGCATCGGATTTTAGCGATGATTCAGGTTAGGTGAAGATTAGTCCGATTAAGGTGGCTCCCTAGAGTAAATTGGCCGTGCGCAGCCTGAGCACTACTATGGCGCGAGCTTTAAAATCCGCGCGACGTCCACGCAAAAATTAAAACAAACATGGCCTCTCAGTTTTGAAATATTCCCCCAAAAAAACTTTATTAACTTTCTATTGAAACTCATTGTGCAAAAAGTTTGATTAGTGTAGGTCAAACATTTATGAGAGGAGACAATGTTACACTTGTTACAAGTCAATATCGATCCTCAAAAGAGTAAATTGTATGTAAAAACAAAGCAGAAATTTTCCAAAGACATCAATTCTTTCGCTTCAAAAGAAGACAAACGTTAAATAGTCGAAGTAAATGGACAATGTTTTTGCACAACGAGAAATAATTTTTACTCACAGATTGACCCTTGACGAAAGCTATAGTTGTCCGTCAAGACCTACGGTCTTGTACATGTAGCTGAAGACATGATATACGATTAAATATAGATCGGCGCCATCTTTTACAGCAGACTTTAAAAGAAAAACTTCGCCGTCGAAATTATCCCTAAGGAATAACAAGGTTGAAAAAGTATCCGGAAGTGGGCTAACATTTGAAGATCGGCAAACAGTGTACAGCAGATTAGGAAATGAAGGGCTTGTTGCGATCCTTGCACAACCACCGTCTTCATCGCCGACGATCGCCATCCTCACGAGTGACCACCACGCTTCGAATTTTAGCTACAATAGTCAAGTACTTCGAAGAAAACATCCTGTGTTAGGTATAAAATTGAACCGCTATCCCTCCTTTTTCAACTGGGGAGATATCACCGTAATGATACTGATAAACGGCTTCAAAAAAAAATGGCTTTCGTACTCTTCAAAGAAACCACATGTTTTCAGTAGCTTTATGCATCATGCGATGCGGGCGTGACGGCTCGTGGCGTGTATTTTGCTCACACGACCCGAACCACGCGTTTTTTTTTCGGATTTTTGTGACGTCAGCGCAGTTAATTAACCGTGAATTTTCGCGTTTCCTTGGTAAATTATTTTTAAAATCGCCTCATTTCTTAACAGTGGTGTTACCTTTGTAATGTCATTTTTTTGTCAAAATCTGTAAGAGCTAAACTCCTCTATTAAGAAAAATTACAAATTTCAAAATATTGGCAAAACCGTCTTAACGACCCCATGTTTTTTCCACTTTAAAATGTTAAGCAATATCGTTAATATGAAGTGGCAAAGTTTAAAGACATTTCACCGCGGGAAACTAGAACTATCAAGGAAAAATGGGCAAAAATGACAAAATTACTGCCTCTTTAAGGATGCGATGTTTCCATGGCAACGGCCTTAATATAGAAAATGAAACTTGATAAAGGAGCCTTCTTATATGGGTAACCTTAGCGGTGAATCTCGTGAACAAAATCGCAAAGACAAAGTAACTAGATTTCCTTCTGTAACGTATGCTTGATAGCTCGGATTATTAGTAAATACCCTAGGGAGCCACCTTAAATGGACAACAATTCAGAGCTTGAGCATGCAGATACACAGTATGGTGGTCAAGAAGTGGGTGCTTTGGTGGCCACAAGATGTACAGTGTCAACTGTAAGAGACCACTAAAGGCAAACAGCTCTCCCAGCAAACATTAACTTAATACATGTATATATAATTTGAAACCCTGATATGTCTACTTTCTAAATATGTACGATTATGGGTATTCTTACCTCAAAGGGAACTTTTGAGATGTTATTTAGTGTATGTATGTCAAAACTGAAGCAATATTACAGAAAAACTCAGGAGTCAAAGGGTTAATGGACCGTATTTCAGATTTGAAAACCCGCACTAACATGTAGGACTTTCTTCTGCTGCATTACATATGAGTTTTGCTTCCTCATCAGAACAGCCATTGAATTTTTAAAAAATCATATATACCCTAAAGGGGATTATAATCATCTACATGTTACATATGCAAGTACTGGGCAAGCAACCCCTCCTCTCCCCAAACTCACCCCACTACCCCTTCGAACCCACCCCTAAACCTCATTGAAACAAAAGTCAGTGACTAGCACTTTATTTGGTTATGTTTAGTTCTCTTTTTTCCTTTTTCCTTGTCTTTCTTTTTCTTTTTTTTTTTTTGCAAAATTAAAAAGGTTATTAATTTCGTTTTTTCCTCATGTATTGTGTACTTCGGGCGTAGAGGGCGGGTGAGACTTGTAGACTGGCAGGTAAACGTGGTAAACAGGGAGGTAAACATTGTTGTGAAATGCTTTAACAGATTCCCTGTCACTAATTAGACTTTTAGAAGACTTAAAGTTTAGAGAAAGGGAATCTGTTTAAGCATTTCACAACAATGTTTACCTCGTTTACCTCCCTCTACGCCCGTGGTAAATTGGCGCCCACGTTTGAGATAGCTTACTGTTTTGCCTTGTTAGCTGGCACAGACAAAGTACGACTTAGCCATTTATAGGTGACCTAAAGACAAAAAACCGGAGAAAATATCACTCATCATAAATATAAATCTTACTAATACTCGGATTAAATATTACTGTTAAATTCAAGTCAATTCACTCACAATTTTTTCTTCATCATTCACAAACTCATCAAGATTTGCCAAGTAAAGCTCTTCTTCGTCCGCCATGTTGATTTCCCGCCAAATCTTGGCGCATTCACTCACAAGCATCACCGCTGCGGAGGTTTTGTGCTGACTCATTTCTAAGCTCATTTCTAGTCCTTTTCGATCTTCAAAGATGGCGGCCGTCTCTCCTTCGTTATTCCAAAAAATAGCCAGTGTTTCTGGAGCACTTGCCATTGCATTAGGAGCCTATGGAGCTCACGGTATTTTTTTTGGCTTAAATTATGTCCATTTTCTTGTTTTTAACCACTTTCAGTGGTGAGACTGAACACACGAGCAAATTTCTTGTATGGTGCTGTCAACTGTCAATCACAAATTGCTGAGCACCATTTACAGACAAACCATCATATTGACTTGAACTCTATTCAACAGAATACTACCAACTACTTACTTTACAGAGCTGGTTTACTAACTTAGAACAAACTCCGCTGAATCGTAGTCTACCTTGACTGTACCAGCATCTAACAAAAGACTTGTTGATGAACTGAAGCAAACTGGCAATATTAAAAGTGTCTGGAAAAACTGAAAGTTTGACTAACAATACGACTGTTATAATTTTGACAAAAGACGGATCAAAAAGCGCTTCAGTTCTCTGGTCTTCATATTTATTATTAATATTATTAATATTTAATTGTTAATTATTATTACAGGAAGTTACATAATTTTTCTCAGGTCTCATGTTTTTTTTTTATTGTAGCTTTATCAATGAATCAAGAATCTGCAAAGAAATTTAAGGAGGTAGAGAATTAATTGCTTCTAAGAAAACCTGTTATCCGTCAGCAAATCAATAGATGAGGTTAGAATGGAATGAAAATTGTGGTAGATTTTTCCCACTTTAATGGCTCCCCTGATCATGTTTGGTCATCGTTTTGATGTTCACGTTACCAAAAATGTGTAAATCTCGTTGCTGAAAATGTGGTCACTGCTATGCCCTGGTTGAATAACTATCTAGTGAACAAGCAATGACTTGATTAGCTTTGACTTGGGTACTTAGGCGTGGTTCACATCATTAACCATTTTAAAATTCCTATTGGTGGATATCGACAAATTTCTCCTTAAAATTTCACTGCTTTATCAGACATGTAGGCATCCAGAAAAACGGAAATCATGACTTACTGTGAAACTCACAAAACCGTGAACACCAGAAATATTCATGGAATGTTATTTTCAGTGTTGTGAAGAGAAAGCCAATAAGGGGTGAGAAACCTAAACTGCAAACAGCAGCAGTAGTTAGTTTGTGGTTTTGTGGTTTGCTCACGTCCTGAACTTCATTGTGATTGGTCACTACACAATCAACATTTCGAAAATTTTTCAGCCGTTCACGGTTTTCTGTGTTTGGCAGTAAGATATAATCAGGGCTGAAAAAAAACTTGAATTCCAGGTTGTCCCTTGGGTAAGCAGCTCTCACATTTTGCTGCCTGGAGCCACTTCTTGCTTGTCTTAGTTAATGATTTTGGTAGAGGATGATTTGCCTGGACTCTTGCCCATTGGCCAAGTAAGCTTTAAAAGTTTCTTGCCCAGCAAGAAAATCTACTTGTCCTGAACTGCCAGACGGCACTTTTTAGGAGCCCTGTATATAGATTTCTTTTTTAAGCAATTTCTCCCTACCTTTACCGTGAGAGATAGAGAACATGCAGATGGAAATTGTACTTAATTCTATTAAGACCATGAAGTATAGAGTCAGTTTTGGAACATTTTTAAATGTTTTAAAATCTGTTTTTCGTTATCAGACATTCATGACAGGAAACCTCTACCATCATCTGCATAACCTTGCGTTATTGGCGGTCCCTTTTGCCAAAAGACCAATTCTGGTAAGAAGAAACTCATTTATTATTTGACAAAAAATAAAATTCCTATCATTTAAAACTATTGTTACATTTACTCAGACTCTTTTTATCTCTTATGTTCTGTAATAGTTTGGCAGTCTGATGTGCACAGGGATTATTTTGTTCTCGGGAAGGTAGGGTATATGTATGTTGGTATATTGTTGAAATTAGACTCAATAATATAGTGGAACACTTTACATGACGCACTTATTTTCATTGAATTGAAGCCTGAAACCACCTATCCTGCGAGCAGAAGTTTCTCTCTTGCATGGCTTTTAACTTTTACCGAGTCCAGCGTACAAAGAAAGTGGTGCCCAATAGCCCAGGGCTGGTGGATTTTGCTACTGGGCTAATGAATTCTGTTCTCAACTTGCACAACGGGCAGGTAAAGTTTTTTGGGGAATTCACTGTAATCAATCCTGCTCATCAATAAAATTTTTTCGGGCTATATAAAGTGACTCTTGGGCTGGTACATTCTAACTACAACTTGCCCAAATGGCAAGCTGTAAAACTGGCTTTCTTTGCGCCCTGAAGTCATTCATGTCACTTGTCAGTCACGTAGTAGGTTTGTTTTATATGCTCCAGGAGAAAAGGGGTGTATAAAAATAAAACAAACAAAACGACTGTAGAAGCGATGTGGACAACTTCCTAAAAGCTAAAAGCCGTGCATGAGAGAAACCCCTGCTCACAGGGTAAAAACCACCCAGAACTACATTTGTTGTAGGACTTGTTAGATAATCAGTTTGTATTGTTAAAAACAACTCTGAAAAAGTGCAGGAGAAAGAAGTCATTCAAACCATGCTTGGAGTACATGATTTCCTGGTTCAGGCTAGAGATACACAAAAGAAATCATGTAACTTTGACAAGCAAATTCGAATAAATATCTTGCTTTATTATGCACCTGCACTTATATTAAGAATTACTGGCTTTTTTTGCAAAGTGTTTCCTGCAGGAGTGAATCCAAGTAAAAGCCTGGCAAACAGGTAAAAAATCGAAAAACAAGCCAAAAAAGAAGGGTCAAGCTTGCAATGTCTCGTTCTTGTCCAACACTCGATATATTACCTTCTGCACGGGCCAAAACCCCCAAAGCTATTTTTTGCACTAGGAAAAAGGCAATACTGACCTTAGAAAGCAAAATAATGCAGCTACTGTAAAGCCCTCTCGCTTTTTTGTCTTTTCCTTCCATTCACCTACGCTGTTGCAAGTCAAGGCATATTTTCTTTTTCAGTTGTTACATTGTTGGAATAACACGGGACAAGTCATTTGGAAAGTTAGCGCCTGTGGGTGGATGTCTTCTCATGGCAGGATGGCTAACGTTTGCCTTTTAACAGCGGCGAGTTGAATAAACTCCGAGGGGCGAAGCCTTGCTTGGGTTTTGTATCACTAAACAGAAGCTAGACAGGGCGTAGTGAAAAGCTCTAGCGATCAGTTTAACACTGTTCGCATTTAGCTATATAGGACATATATGATTCTTAATAAATGAACTGCCTCCGATTATTTTTGCCTAATGTTGTTTTTATGCTAAGATTCAAATGTTTTTTGCGGTCAAGGAAAACAGTTCTCAATTGTTTTTTCTGCTAAACAGCCGCCCGAAAGACTCCCAAAAGCTTATGCTTAGTTAACTAGGAAACGTTGTTGCAACATTATTGCGCGCGAGATGTTTTTACTTCTGTTTTTCGCGGCGGAAATCATACGTAGCGGACGCAAACCAAATTTTTTAACTGCATAAAAAGAAACTTGTTGCAGGCGATTGTTGTATTTTACGAAGGACGGTGCATCCTAAGCTTAGCTTTCCTGTAGCATGTACAAGCCAAAAAAAAAAACAGAAAAAAACCAAGATGCATGTGTAGGGACTTCCATCTGCCCTTCCCCTCCTCTTCTTGTTTGTTTGTTTTTTGTTAGGGGAATTTCTGGTGAGTTTTCGGGTAGTGACAAAAAGACCTTGTCACGGTTTTCGACGTCATCTTTACGAGTAGGCAAACGCGTGAGAAATTACTGTGTTTGTATGAGAATCTAGTGTAGAATAATTTCCGTAGAACAGCTGATCTGAAAAAATATGAATTGTAAACTAAAGATTCACTCCTAAGGATTCTACTGAAAAAAAGAAGACCTATAAGCACTTTTTAAAATTTTCTATACATTTGTCTGTAAGAAAGTCTCGGGAAAAATTACAGGCAAATATATGGAAAATCTAAAGCAAGCCTCTGGAGAAATTTAAACACTGGTAGGTGCTCCCCCCAATTTTTTTAGTACAATCCTTTGCTTTGTAGCTTTAGTTTACAATTGATATTTTTTTCAGAACAGCCGTTTTACGGAAATTATTCCACATTAGATTCTCATACAAACACTGTAATTTCATACACGTTTTGCCTACTCGTCAAGATGGCGTCGAAAACTATGACAAGGCCTATTGGAAATTGCTTGTATAACTTTTTTTCTCAGGGGCACCCAACGACAATTTTCGGAAAAATATCTGTTCGGAAGACGATTTGAGATCTAGAATTTTCGGAACATTTGTTGTAAAATTTCTTGCTTGCCAGCCTCTCCTAGGATTTTCGGACATCTAAAAAATGGTATAATTGCCTATTTTTAACGGATTTTTACCCTAAAAAGGACACCTAGAATTTTCGGAAGCCTTTTTTCTGGCTAAAATTTTCGAAAAGGTAACTTTTGATCCCTATAATTTTCGGATCAATTGACTTTCAGCTAGGAAATCCGAACAGATGAAAACTTTTTAGGGGATAAAAATATGCCTATATCTACCGTTTAAATACTAAAATACGTTTAACAATTCTATGTTTAAGTGGTTTTGAACTATATTCTCGTTGGGTGCCCCTGTTTTCTTAAGACTGTTGACTTCACTTTCGAATTGTCAAGCGGACATGAATTATTTGTATTCCCATTTCTCGTTTCGTGTTGAGCATCACTGAAAATGAAAGTTTTTAATACGAACTTTGCCTTCATTACTTTATTTTTCTGGCGCTTCCGCAATTTGTACCGGTGAGCTGGTGCCGGGTTGTAAATGAAATTTTCCCCAAATTTAAATAAAAATAAAAAGTAATTTCCGAGCAATTCAAGGCTGAGTCATCGTTTAACGTTTAGTGAGATATGAATTGAAGTTTCTTTAAAAACAACTCCGCATTAGGAATTTTCAAATGATTTTTATGGGCGTTGAGTGTTATGGCTGTCAACAAACAAAGAAACTTGACTTCCCGTTCTTCTCGGAAGGTAATTTACTTTATCTTTCTTGGAACTCCCTTTTACATCTAGGTGTTTTTTAATTAAATTTCCTTCAATGCGAAAGCTTTGGGCATTTCTTTCGACTGGGGCTAAATATCGCAGTTATTCCTTACGACATTTTTCGCTCCAGTCTGCAATTGGTGATTCCTTGACTTTACGGTGTCAGGTCTCAGGGCCTTCCCCGACTGACGTCAGATTCGATTCAGAACGTGCTAAATTTAGCTGCGGCGGTACGCGTCCGAGAGTCCCCGAGAGTCTTTCTATTTGTTTTTAATGCGACAGTGTTAGCATGATTAACTTAGAAAATCCGTTGACCCGGAATTGTTCTTGTGATCTAATACCTCGTCGAAGCAGCTGGAATGAAAGAAACCAGTAATGAGTAGTACTGAAGGATCTAAACAAGGCGAGTCTTTACCAACAGACGAGAGCAAGGCAAGTGCTTGAGATTTCTAGTTTTTTAAAAAACTTTTACTAAAATGTTTCAGGTAGTGATACTATAACATTGTATGTCGCTTTATACTATGCTTATAAGATGTTATTTGCAATTTTGGGGGTCAAAATCAGGTCCAACAGCCACTGAATTGTAGCTTATTTGCACATATTCAACTGTGCGTGTTTAATTTGGTGCGGTTTTGATTAGCTTTCTTCTCCTCGAGGCGATAACTAACTGCCTTCTGTCTAATATGATTTCAGGAAGTGAATTATGTAAACGTCGAATTTACACCTTTTACTGTTCATTACGAGAAAAAACGCAATCATTTGCGTTAAACGGCGACCAAAAGTGCGAAGATACATTCATTGGCGCGAAAATAGGAACATTTGCGCATAAATCAGATTCAATTACGATTTATGCATTTTAATCAACATTCAATAACACTTTTGGGCATTCATATGGGTCATTGGGCAAACAAAACAGAAAAATATACTTTCATTAACGCCAACATCAAAGTCATAAACACCATCTTGAAAGTCAATATGGACAATTGACATATATTAAAGTGCAAACACTCTTCATTAACATTTTTATGACACTGTTTGCAATTCAACAGCATTCCTGTGGACAACCTTAGGATCTCTAGGATGGATAAGACAAACATTAATGTACTTGTACAATCAATTGAGTGTTCTTTACATTTAATATGCAAAAAACGATTTTTAATTAAACAATAGAAATTCAAACAAATTTGGCCCGAATTTCAGTCCGTTAAATGTATATCCCTAAAAAACTTTGCTATTTAAACATTTTGGGAGGTAGGTTTGCATGAAATGGTACCCCTTAGCACATTTAGCTGCAGTCGCAATGTCATGTTCCGGGGCAGAGCTTTAAAGCACTGTAGTTGTTGTTTCTGAACTCTGCTAGTGAGATTGCTAGGGCTTTGCCCTCATTCCTGATATACATCTTTGAATTTCAGGACTCAAGATGTCGGCCTTTGGTGTTGCTTTCAGGCAACTTAAATCCTTTTCAACGATGTCGAGGGGGAAAGCATAAGTTGTGTACTTATGGGGTGGGAATGGCCAAATCTACGTGGGCTGGCACCCCAGGGCTGCAAATAACGGACAGCAGGTTGCCGGTCATGATGACTGGCCAGATATTTTTTAGCCCGGACAAACCCCGATTCTGGCCGGTCAAATAATGAATACTAATAATTTTTTTTTGCCTAAGGAATATCCAATTATGCTGGCAATAGATCGTTATTACTACGTTGACGTTCACATATTTGACAGCAAATTGGTGAAAAATGCATTCGCACGTTGTAGAGTTCCTTTCCGCGGTTTTCGTGCGTTTTAATGTTACGTTCTACCTTGAGTATCATTGCACGGCGGCGTCTGAAGTCTCTAGAGGTAAAAAGTGAAGCGTAAACTCCCAAGGTTCAGGAAACGGAATATACATACAGTTCAGCAAACTTTAGAAATTACGAAAAAAAAAAAAAAAAAAATTGGGTTATTTTACAAAATCTGCACACGTTTGTTTTACGTTGATGTTCCGAAATGAACATCGGTGAAACTTGATCTTTTTCCTTGCCTGGCAAGTCACTTCCTCAAAGAAGAATCGTCGCTGATATTTCCGGCAAAGATGTTGATTTGCATTGGCGAGAAGTTTGTTCCACAAAGAGCGTGTTGATGATCAGAAGTCAATAAATAAATCTGGGTCATCGCGCAACATTTTATCGCGAAGGGCTCAAATGTCAACAGAAATTTGCATAGTTGTTTACAAGAACGAGAATCTAGCGCCGCGATAGACGACGACCTTCCCTCTTGAGTAGCTTAAATTTTTATCAGACCATTCTGGAATCGAGTCTGCAAACGAGATTCATGTTCGACGTAAAAGAAATTATTATTAATCGATGTGCTAACATTTTATTCCCGGAGAAACAGAGGACGACCTGTTGAGAATTGCGATCGATTTGCCTGAATTCCTTTGAATTCCCAAAGGTCACATTGCTGATTACAGTAAAGCCGAAAGTACAGTACGACTTGCAACGTTGCGTTACTTTCCAACTCAGTTTGTTATTCACTTTGTTGCGTTAGATTACGACATGACGACATGAAATTAATTTATTGCGGCGTTCTTTTTCTTAGAAGGGTTTAGTGCGAAGCAGCAAAAAACGCCAAAGAAAAAAGAAATCATTGCAGCATTATAGAGCATTAAGCGACAACTGTATGGAAAATAAAGTGTTTGTATCCAAAAATGACCGGCAAGACCGGAGTTTGACCGGTCAAGTCCGCGATCAGGCCGGACATTGTCCGTTGACCAGCCGTTATTTGCAGCCCTGCACCCCGTCATACACAAAGACCACCTACTTATCGGAATCCATTTTTTCCTCGCCCATGCCAGAAAAAAAACCGACATAGTATTCATTACTCCAGCAGCTACCCAGGAAAACATTTGATGGGTGATATTGCCATGGTCAAGTTTCGTCCTCGTTGGCTGCACACTCGGTGGTACGCACTCCACTCCCTGTCGCGCCCCACCATGACATCTGGCCGTCTGGGGTAACTGTATAGCCACAGCCGTCGACAGCCACGCAGTGGCAAAGTAGGGGGTAATTCTTTAAACAAAGTCAGGCCAATTTTGGCAGGGAATTGGTATTGTTTAATTGAAAATAGATTTTTGTATATTAAATGTAAAGAACGCTCAATTGATTGTACAAACGCATTAATGTTTGTCTTATCCATTCTAAAGCTGTCCAGGAATGCTGTGGAATTGCAAACAGTGTCATAAAAATGTTAATGAATAGCGTTTGCACTTAAATGCTTGTCTATTGTCCCTAATGATTTTCAGATAATGTAAATAACCCAAATGTTGATGTTAATGAAAGTTTATTTTTCTCTTTTGTATGTCGAATGACTCAAATGAATGCCCAAAAATGTTATTGAATGTTGATTTAAATGCAAAAATTGTTATTGAATCTGATTCATGCACAAATGTTCGCTTTTTCGCGCTAATGAATGTATCTTCGCGCTGTTGGTTGCCGTTTCGCGGAAATGAATGCGTATTTTCTCTTAATGAACAGTAAAAGCTGTAGTCACTGATGAAATTTCTTCGGCAACTTCTGGCTTATGACAAGAAATGAAAACTGTTCACTGACCCTTCAGACAGGGTGACAGGGGGGAGTATTAAATGCGCAAAGTTGACAAGTGGGAGGGATGGGGGTGGTTGGAGGAATAACCTCGGAAGAGGGAATGAAAGCTGAACAGGAGTTATGCTGTTTTGATCAAGTGGCAAATTGCTGAATTGATTTAGGTTGTGTGTTTCGCCGAAATACTGTCAAAATTGTGTCCAAGGAATCCCCCTGGTCATCGTTATAAGAAAGCGTTCCAGAAAATAAGTGTAAAGCTTGACAGATGCCTTAAATAAACATGATCAAAGCTTAGGGGCACTATTATTAAATGCATAAATTAGTATTCACTATTAAGATCTTCCAGATCTTCACTTCAAGTAGTACTTAGAGCCAAAGTTATGCCAGCTACCAAAGTACATTAAATGTTAAATATGGAAAAAGCAAATGGTATCACATGAAAATACTTCTTAAGAGGATACATTAGGATGGCCACATCACAGAGTTTTCTCCAGACATGAAAGTGACGGTAACTCAGGTAAGCAATCAGGGTAAAAAGTCTGCAAGCTTTAAAGAACTGACAGTGAAAGTGATAGAAACCATAACAATGTCATGTTTTGTTACAGGAAAAGTTAAGCAAAGAACTGTTCTATTGTGGAGAAAAAGGAAATGTTCAGAGATGTAAAGAGTTACTCCGTAATGGTGCCAACGTGAACTGGAAAGCTGGTAGAAAACTAGTAAGTGCATGTTCAACTTATTCAGCTGACTGGATTAGCCTTCCCTATGATCATTTTTTGTCTGTCAGTTTTGCATTTGGGTAATAAGTGGACACACTGGATTGAAAGACTGATACCAAATTTTCACAGTTTTGTGGTTTTGGGGAAATATTATGTTAATGAAAATATTCATAAGTAAGTGAGGTTGAATATTTGTCCATGTGAGTGTACATGTAGTCCTGAACAGGTGATTTGTTACTGCTGATCTGTAATTATTAATGATTAATCTGGTCTTCACACACTCAGTGGCTCAGGACTCCATTAATGCAAGCTGCCAAGTCTGGCATGACAGAGGTTTGTCAGCTGTATTTGGAGCATGGTGCTGATGTCAATGCATGTACTGCGGTATGTTTTGGGAACTACTAAGTTATTACTGACTAAAGAGCTGTACGTGATAGGAAACCTAAACTCCTTCAACTCAACCCCACTATCCCTTCAAGCTTAGTGCAACTAGACTCGCTCAGTACATCAGTATATAATTGGTCTTAGTCTGCTGTTTTAAGTTCTAACAAAATTAATGATGTGTTGCAGGACATGGTCAAAATTCAACTCTTTTAATAACAGTTAATTTCAGGATTGGGATTAAGGCACCAAACCCACTCATGAAATAGCCAATTGTAAGCCCTCCAGTATGATTTTCAGTGTCTGTGAGTGACTTGTTCTAGTTCTAGATCATTGCCTTTCATACTGTGTCAGATAACTTTTCATGTCGGCACATGGCTATCCATTATAGCGTAGCTATCACCTGAGAAATAAACCCATTATATACATATTTAAATATGTATTTTCCCCGTCTATATGCTTGGCACATCAATATAGGAGCTATGGCTCCATAGTATTGTGGAAGCACCATTAAAATAATTCTGGAAGTGCAGTTTCAATGTATAAACTAATTTATTCACTGATATTACTTGATTCTTTAAAGAGCCATTTCACAGCAATCATTTTAGCAGCCCGATATGGACACAGTGAAACCTGTAAATTACTGTTGTCCAAAGGAGCAAACATCAACATTCAAACAAAGGTAAAGTAAAATCTGTTATTTTGTCCACCAACAAGGACAGGGCTTCTCATAGGTCGTGGAAAAAAAGGCAAATTTTCCTGGGTTTTCCAAGACAGATTGGTGGAAAAATCAGCTGATTTCAAGGGAATTTTGCGGAAATTTTCAGGGCTAACTTCACAATTGGTAAAAAATGGCCGATTGATTGATTTTGCGCTGATTTGACGAGCAATGCATGCTTAAAGTTTTTTAACGGAGATAATCATCTGCTATTTTAACAACAAAGAGAAAATTGCAAAGCTTTCAACATCTTGACTAGTGCCCAGTTTTACTCCTGGTAGTTTTTTAACATTGGTCGTGCATTGTGGTGTTGAAGTTTACGGCAATTAAATAGCCCCAGTAGCCAAGATAAGTTTCAAATATGTCATTTAGACATGTATTTGATAAGATTTCTAGCGAACTTCGTGGCTCCACTGCTGCGCGAAATATCAGAGACTCTGCAAAGAGCAGGACTTGAAAAAAGTCCTGTCTGGTTGTGTGGGACAAGTAGATTTTCTTGCTGGGCAAGAAACTTTTAAAGCTTACTTGGCCAATGGGCAAAGGTTCAGGGAAATCATCCTCTAGCAAAATCATTAACTAAGATGAACAACAAGTGGCCCCAGGCAAGAAAAATGTAAGAGCTGCTTACCAAAAGGACAAGCTGAAATTCAAGGTTCTTTCAACCCCTGAAAGGGCCTTGAAAATGTGGTTGTATTTGTAAGACGGGGTCTCATTGTTAAGGGAACAGGTGCACACTCCATTTAAGGAGATCTTTCTGGGTGGTGAATGTTATGATCAAACCTGGTTTTTGAGTTGGCAGTTGAAATATAGTGATTAATGTACTGTATTCACATTTGGGTGTTCATGTGTTATAAATAGTTGAATAATATTATAATAATTATTTTAGGATGGTGAAACAGCATTGATGTGGGCAGCTGATCATGGCCATTCAGACACTTGCAAACTGCTCTTGGAGGCGGGGGCTGAGATCAATCTCCAAGATATTGTGAGTTTATCTTGATTATTCCTTTGGAGATTAGGCCTTGTGCAAAAAATGTCGACATTCTTCATACTGTACATTCTTTGTTTGTCTTGCTCGCTTTAGTACGGCTTCACAGCATTGATTCGAGCAGCAAGAGGTGGTCATGCTGAGACCTGCATTGTCCTTCTGGATTTAGGGGCAGATCTTCATGCTGTATCTACACTAGGAAATCAGGTAGGTGGGAAGTGTGATATTCTGCCACATACTTGTTGAATATAATATTAAGAACAAGGTTGTAAACTTTAATGTTCCACACATTTCTTTTTTGTTGCTAACAGGTGTGGGATGCTGAGAAATGGGCAGAAATGAACAAACATCTGACCATTGTGAAGCTTTTAAAGGTATATTCATGCTCTCTTTGTTTCTAGCCATTATTCTGTACCTCTTTCTAGGGAATATCAGCGGGTAAGCCCCCCCCCACTCGCATGGGGCTAATCTACAAATGGGGCGTACTAGCAAATGAATTTCTCAAGGAATAACCCATAGGGAGATAACTGACTGCAAGTTGAAATCACTGGCTTTGCTTTCTGGGTACTCCCTCCCCTTGTCTGCTAAAAGGAAGTCGTTTCAAGTAGTACACTCTTTATTAAATGCCTCATTGTGCCACTTAATAGATCATGTGACTCCTTCATTACCTACCCTCAAACTACTCTATATATGTACTCTGAGGGCTGTCTGCTCTCGCGGATAATTTGGGAGACTCCAGATTTTGAACCGTTTCTCCCAGTCTCCGGATTAGAGTCTGAAATCTCCCGGATAATCGCCGAAGTTTGCCATTTCTTGTAGATTTGACTTTCTGACAATGAAATTTCAAATATTTTGCGTTGTTTGAGCTACCTTACTGTGAACATGGAACGTTTCCTCGCAAACTCTGGTATGCCTTTGTAATTTAAGCATTATTGTGATTGGTAGAAAGTAAACCAATTAGGTCAAATGTTACAATTCCAACAGCATCTTTTCCGCGCGTTTTTTTTTTTTCACAAATGACGTCATGTGCCATTCCTTGAAGATTTGACTTTCTGACAATGAAATTTCAAATATTTTGTGTTGTTTGAGGTATTTTACTGTGAACATCAAACTTTTTCCCACAAACTCGGGTATGCTGTTGTAATTTAATCAATATTGTGATTGGTAGGAAGTAAACCAATTAGGTCAAATGTTACAATTCCAACAGCATCTTTCCTGCGCGTTTTTTTTTTTTTTCACAAATGACGTCATGTGCCGTGAAATATGACGTTGTCATTTCTTTCTAATTCTTCCTCCTTAACCCTTACATATCAAGATGGGTAAATCTTTTGACCTCACCAATCTAAATTGCTTTTCTAGAGCCACAAAGCCCTTTGCTCTTTGCTCAAAGATGGCTCAGATCCACCTTCTTATGTCACTTTGAACGTCTGCGGTGCTGTTAATGCTGGTAAAACAACACTAATACAAAACCTGCAGTTGAGCACTTTTCAGCGCATGCGTAGGCGTGATCATCCAGACACCAGTCAGGATATGGCCTCAAGGACTGCTGGGATTGAAGTGGGCATCATAGACGTGCCCGGGGCGGGCGTGTTTCGTAAAATGGACATGGCAGGACATTCATGGGCATTCACTAGTAATGAGTATTTCATTGGCAAAAGGACATCCATATCTCTGGTCCTGTTTGATCTGAGTAAATCAGACGACAAAGTCGAGAATAACTTGTTTCATCATCTAGGGATGTTGAAGGCGAGGGAGACGAAACACGGCTTTCTTCGTTATCGCCCTGAAGTTGTTCTGGTCGCCACTCACCCTGATACGATAGAAGGAGATCCACGCGTCAGAGCGGACGCCTATTTTCGAATGTTTTTGGAAAGCTTCCAAGCTTACATGAATTTTTATCCCAAAGTGATGGTGATTAACTGTACAGACCCTAGCAACATGGATTTTGACGCTCTGCGGAGATGCCTCAGTGAACTTCGTGATAAGATAATCAAGGTATGCGATAAAAACTATACCCAGATGAAAGAAATGCTCTGGTCACCTCTCCGCTCCCTCATATGCACGATCACGCTTCCACACGCACGCAAACACACACATTTCAGTGATAGCCAAGAGGCCATTAAAAAAAAAAAAACATGGATAAGACAAAAAAAAAATATGAACATGAAAAATGTTGGTCAGTGTACATTTATTCTTCTGACTTAAGGGCAAAACTTTCTCTCTTTCATTAAATGTCTGATTAATCTTATGGTGGTGTTCTTTTTGTTCGTATGGCATGTGTTAACCAAAGAACGTGTTTTTTATCTGTCAGAACTCTGAACGGGTGCCTCGTTTGTGTGCAAAGCTGTTGCCTCGCATTCGTGCGCTGGCAAAGAAGAAGTCCTCATTTCCTGTGGTATCCTGGGAACAGTTTGTTAAAGAAGTAAAGGAAATCAACAAAACAGCTGACGAAGACGGAGTTAGAAATGTGGCCTTCTATCTGAATGAAAGTGCAGAGGTAAAAGAAAACTTGGTTCAGCACACATGAATGTATTATAATTCTGAGTTAGCGCCATCTTGCCGACTCATCGCTTGAAGATGAAACGTAGCGGATTTAATTCAGTGACTCGTTATCTGTTGTTCATACAGTTTTGAAATCCAGTCCAAAATACCTGTTCATTTTATAGTTTTCCGGATATTCCAAACCCTATATGTGTCTCTTGTTGTCAGTGGTGTATTACCACTCTTATTAGTTCCCTTCGAACATATTCTTGAAACACGTATGTGTGTAGGTTACGTAGGGCTTTTTTTTCTGCGATGCACACATCCCCTCTCGGGGGAGGCGTGGGGAATCTCATATGACGGTGATAGGG
The DNA here is from genome assembly GCA_942486035.1 of Porites lobata. NCBI lineage: Eukaryota > Metazoa > Cnidaria > Anthozoa > Scleractinia > Poritidae > Porites > Porites lobata. The sequence continues at coordinate 205,186 of CALNXK010000231.1, forward strand.
ATGCTCGTCATCTCGACTAGAGGTATGAAAATTTACAGATTTTGGTTCCACTTAAGTTAACGCTATCAGGATGGAAAGCCAATATATTTACCGTAAAGTAATTGCTTAGGGATGTACTTTAAGAAATATCTCTAAGTAAACTATCATAGTGTGTTGGGGTATAGTCTCCTTTAGGGGTCAAATAAAGCCTGAAGCACGCCTAGATTGGGACAATTTCTGAACATCAACCCCGTCTCTGTCATATGGGAACTCCCCCGCTTCCCCGAGACGGAACTTTAATTCCCTTCCTTTTGGTATCCGGTCCTGCTGGGGTAAGACCATCGAAATCAGCCTCCTTCTTCCTGAACTCTCTTGCTAGAAAAGATTTGTTGCCGACAATTATATTCCAATCGTTTTATTAAGGACGTCTCGTGACCTAAATGTCATCTTATAACAGATTGTGAATGACAATTCACCTGAGCTTCGAGACAAAGTTGTACTAGACGTGAACTGGCTGACGTCCCACATTTTTGGCATCGCTCTGGCGCCAGCAAACTTCCCTCGAACGCTACGTTTTGACAGACTCAGCGGAATGGTGGGGAAACAAGAACTTGAGAGAACCTTTCGGGAATGTCCTCTCGACCAGCTCGTGGAATTGTTAGTGCGTTTTGAGGTGTGTATACCTTGGGATGAAGAAAAGCTCATCTGTGAGAACTACCTCTTTCCCAGTCATTTGGAACAGGATCGCCCAAACCTTGATGATGTCTGGCCGCAGACTGGGAACTCTGGCCGAGACCTGTGTGTTGTTGGTCGCATTTTGGAATGCCAAAACAAAATGGACGCTCTGCCTTTTGGCTTCTTCCCAAAGTTTCAAATTCGTTTGCTGAAGCGGTTTGGGCACAAAAGTCCAGTTTGGTATGGAGGCATCAAAATTGCAGATGACGTGGTGGAGATTCTTGCCACGCTGTCATCAAGTCTTAAAGCTGTTAATATCTGTGTTTGGGCGCCAAAAGGATGCGAAGAGCGTTGCTACGATGCATTGATATTCGTACAAGAGCTAATAGAAGAGCTGCTTCTCGAAGTTGCCGGAGGAATCGAGTTTGCGCGCAAAGCTCTGAGCATTAAGATGTTCCACTGCAAACGATTCGAAGGGTACCCTTTAGAAGAGGTGCATGGTGCACTAAGGAAAAATGGACCGAACGCCAGAATTGTCCTTGAAAGCTGTGGTGTGAATGAACTAGCTGTGGACGTCGAATACTGTGGAATAAGGAGATTTGTTTATGCCCCCGACCACATCACTCACATGACTCTTAGGGACAGAAGGGAACTTGCTAGACTCCTGGATGATGACAGTAAATCAAATTTAAGTTCATTGAAAGAGGAACTGCCAGTCGGTTCAGTTCCGGTGGAAAATGAAGACACGGCACCTTCAGGTACTGAGACTTAAACAATAGCCACAGTTTAATAGTCCTGCCGTCAATGTGTCAGTTTTTGTCCATAATACAGTTGAACCTTTTAACCTCAAGCTTAAGCCAAGCGTCCAGTTCCTCTTATGTCGTAGGACGGAAGCTTATCAGGCGCACGAGGGAGACACGCGAGGGAAGAGCTCACTCTCCCCTCGTATGCCCCCGTTTTTTTCATAACCCTATGAACGCAGGCTAAGTTGAGTGTACAACTACAACAGTGTCAAACCTTGGATCCCATGAGCTTGTTAGGTACTAGCATTGTTTCGTGCCTCTCCCACCTCGCGCCATCAGTCTCGCGCGTGGCCATTTGCGTGTCTCGCGTTTTGCTCGATCGTAGTCTAAATTAGCTCAGCATTATTTTATTTCGCACACGTCAGATCTTTAGGGACCTTAAGCAACGACGAAGACGACGACAACAACAACGTCAAAGAAAAATTGCTTTTATGAGCAAAACAACTGCTCTGCACGTGCATCACGCTTTTTAGTACATTTCTCTGACGTCCACTGCACGGCTACAACGTGAAACCTCCCAATGCGCCGACGTTTTATGGAGGACGTGGTCATACTACGACAAATTTTCCCTTCTCTATTTGAACATGGATAAAGCCCTCAAGAATTCAACTCCAGGAAAAATCTCCTACATTTGACGAATTGAGCGGTTCCAAATAGACGCTTTAAAGTTTGAAAGGACGTAAATTCATTTTTTAGTGATGTTTTCACTGCCGTCGTCGTCGTCGCTGCTTAAGGTCTCTATTGCTGACAAGCAACTTTAGTGACGACATTTCTACGCAGATCTAACAGAAAGTGCCGTCATTGCATTAACCACCAAGTACTAAGTGAGGACATTGTATCTCTACGTTCCGACTGCCTTTTATACGTGGTCCTACGAGCCACTCAAGGGGCGGTTAAAGGTTGAACTCTCTACCTTTCAATCAACAGACCAGTCAGTGTGCCCTATCATCTGTGCTCAGCCATACTAGATAGAGAGATAAAGAGAACCTTATAGTCCTTACTTATTTTCTCTTTGTTTTATAGGTTTTACCAGTGTGATTCCCAATAGTGAAACAGATCACTATCTCTCTCGGTGCGCTGTTCACACCGAGGTAACGGCCAGACTCTTAATGGAAGCACTGGAACGAATGAACCAATACCAAGCTGCCGATGTGGTGGGAAGATGGCTTAGGAACATGGAAATATCCGAGCAGGACACCTCAGGATATAGAACAAGAGGGGAAAGCAGTGCATCTGAAGGAAGCCCCTTTGTAAGGTCACGAAGACGCGGAACTAGCGAAGCTTCTGAAAACTGGGATGTGTTTTCAAGGAGTAGAGGAGGTAGTAATGCATCTGAAGGGAGTTCCGGCTTGATGGGATCAGAGAATAGTGTGAATAGTGCAAGGGAAATACCACATCGCAGATTTGACTCGTCGAGACAAGGCTCGTTCGGATTATATCAGGACTTACCGAGAACCGTTCGTGCTTCTTCGTATGGAAGTGCAACATTAAGACAACCGTTTACACGCAGAGTACGAACCACAAGTGCTCCGTCTGAACACAGCTACGCATGCTCAGCTGAAGAATCGTATTACTCTAGATCCGTTGGCAGACTTTCTTGTGAAGAATCACAGCGTGGTTCAACAGAACAGATCGTGCCCGAACCTCAGTCTCGTTGCTTCTTAGATGCCTGTAGGAACTGCGATCATTGCGCCCAAAAATTGCCTTTGCAAGAAACAGAAATTCCCAAGCCGTGCGGGCAGTATCCTACTCCTGACACCATGCAGTTCGCTCAGTGTACAAACAGTGGAGGTACTGAACCTGAACTCTTATCAAGTCCAATGCAAGTTTCGAATAGTGATGACAATCAGGAGCAGACTTCTAAAGAGGAACAACTTTCAGTCGATGAAACAGGTGAACCAGATATGAAATCCAGTTTCCCTCTCAGGAATTTTGTTGCTGACCTTTCATCGAGGTTAAGTCTTAGCTGGAGACCAGTTGCGCTTGACCTTGGGTTCAGGAACTCCGACCTTGGTCGTTTCGAAGAGTCAAGCTTACTTCGCATTCAAGCGAGCAAGATGTTGGAAAACTGGTTAACTAACAACAGATGCACCTTAGATTGCAAGCAATGTGAGCAGGTAATTAAAGAAAGACTCGCTGAAGCGTTTGAGAACGCACATCGAGCAGATTTGAAAGACTTTTTGATGCATCAGTTGAAGGAAACGTGAGGAGGTTATATGATACAACGACCTTTTCCGTACCTCTATATTACGGACAGGTCTATTGGCCCTAAAGAAACTGAACCTCATGCATGGATGGAAGAATGAAATGAAATGTCGCAGATGAGAGTACAACGGACATGTTCACTTCTCAGTATGTATTAACATGCTAACAGTAAGCTTCGGCGTCAGTATACAATGGCGCCACATGGCAACCGCTATCCGGGGTCCATTTGTTAATGAGCTTACTTCAACCCACCCAGCCATTATATGAATAATGTGTGTAATGGATCGTAATGAGGTAGACCACACTATCGGGGAATCGAAGCTTGTCATAGTACAGTTATACATGGCCCGGCCTGGCCTTGGAGGCTCGAAAACTCCCCAAGGCGGACATTTTGGCTGAAAGCCCAAGCTCATCCAAAATTTCGCATGCAGAATTGTTTTAGGCTTAACACCACGACCACATCACTGAAAGCCTGAAATTTCTGATGTGGCTTAGCATGAATGATAGACTGCTTTTAAATGATCTAGCAATGGTTCATGAGTGTTCACGACCAGATACCCAGCTACCTTACTGGAAAATTTATTCAGCGTTCGAAGATTCACGACAGAAACACTAGACGCAGTGGGGAATTACATCTACCGATGTGTAGGCTACGATCATTTCCTTTTCGAGGTGTAAAGTTGTTTAACAATATCCCAATCGAGATTAAGCAAATTTCTGATGTAAAAAAGTTTTAGGCAAAGGTCTGTAATTATTTGTTAAGTTTGTAAATATCTAGTCTTAGTACATTATGCATTTTAATATTCTTTTAGGTTTTAATAATGGGATATTCCTGTAGTTGGTCTTTAGTATTCAGAATATTGACAGCGGAAGAGCCTTAGTCAGGGATCTGTTATTATAAAGTATTTATGTAGGCCTCTCACCCCATCATTCCATTTGCACCACACAAAAAGACCACTGACGTCTTGTATATATGTAGATATGTGAAACATATGGTCAGATTCTGAAAAGTGACGGGGCTCGGAATTCTAACATGCACCACCGGAATTTTTCTGCAGAATAGTTTAGTGATCACGGCCTCAAAAATATTTTCGGAATTGTGGTATGGTTTAATGGAAATGAAGTGTATAAATATAGATAGATTTTGTGGATGAGTCGTTATGCATCGAGTTTGAACTGGGGAGTGAGGAAATAGCCTTGAATCAACTATAACTGTCAAGTACCAATAAACGAAAAGTAAACTGTCTTTTTTATTACCAGTTTCTTTCTAAATATCAAGTATTTGCTGGAAACACATTGCTCTCTTTAACAATCAAGCTGAGTTGATCGTGATTATTTATGACAGTCTTTCCCCTCACTAACCTATCACATGAACCAAATCAACAGTCTTTTCAAGAAGTGATTACATACCAAAACATATTAACGTTACTTTCTCATTACTTTTTTTAAATTATTTTTTGTTATTTTTTCTTTTTGTGGGAGAGCTTTCCCTCCGTTGCTTTACTTGTCAGAGTTTTTTTTAACTCGATTGTTTATGCCAAATGTTACAGGGTAAAAGTTAAATCCTCCTTTCTGTTTCCATTCGTTTCTCAAGAAGGAGGGAGAATTCATCAAAGTATAAAAAAAAACCATTCCCCACGATCCTGTGGTTTATATATCCTAATTCTTTTACTCATTGACTATTTAAATGGTTATATTGGAAGGAGAACTTTGATTTTGTTCACTTTCAGCAACTGTAACTTTACCCGGTACACAGTATTCAAGTTTAGGTCTTAGAACTCTCCTTTTCTTCGGTTTAGCAGCCAGCAATGCACTCAGTTGCTTCGGATTCCCTTGATTTGCTGTTAGTCGCATCGTAAACTTGGGAATTGAAAAATCGCTTATAGAAATTCTTGTTGAAGAAGGTCTAGGAATGAACGTTTGTTGAGAGCAGTGGCTAGATCTAAAAACTTTTCCAAAGTTAATTTTTTCAATGGAAACCATCATGAAGTTGACCTCTTCATCTTGGACTCTCTTTGCTTCTTCTCTCCGTTTTTCATCACGAAGGGAGCTTGCTTGTTCAGAACTCTCCGTTTCGTCGTCTTTTTTTGGTTCGCAAATCGCTTTATCACTTCCTGGAAATGATAGGTCTTGCTCTTCATCTACAAAGCCAAATTCATTTTCAATCTCGCCTTGATTTACCTGCAACTTGGACATGACTTCTTCAGTGTAAAAGTGCAATGACATTTGAACGTGTGCGTTCTACTCGTTAACTGCAAATGTCGGCAAAAACGAAGGATGTTATTCAGGGTATCGCAGTTAAATTGCTTGTACATAATATCCAAATATGACGTTCTATACTCACAAGAAACCCTACAAATGAATAAGCGATACGCGGTAGAAGGCACGCCCAAATTATTCAAACGCATGCCGACACGGTTGCATAGCAATTGGTAAAATAACATCTTCGACTATCCTGTTTTCTTACGAAATGCGACGTTTAAGAGGACACCCGCACCCCAAAAAAAAAAAAGGAAGAAATACAAGGTTTATACGGTAAAGATGCAAAGTTTTTGCGATCAACTTTTCTAGCTCTTTCTCAAGTGGAATTGAAAGATACAGTCCTTGAGTGAAAACGAGCTCCGGTAAAATTTAATATTCCCGAACACTTGCTCCTTCAAGCTGGATTGAAGGGGAGGTCTGTTGTACAAAGGTTACAACTAAATAACAACAACAGAGATTTTTCTCTCTTCCACACCTTATTTATTTATTCCTTCACTTAATACAGTACAGGTAACTACAACAGTTCACAAAAAGAAACTCTAGGATGCACATCACAACACTGACTATCATAGCTTTTGCCAATTTACAGCATTTATGAGGTCCACAACAGTTCAAAAAATTAACCTTTCAACAGCTGCCCCCTCCGTGCAGGAAAAAATCGAAAATTGTATCCCCAACATTGATCAGGATCAAAATTCTTCCCATGCTATTCATGGCTAATGAACTTTTGGAAATAAAGAGAATAAATGACTAGATCAGAAGACAAATTAATTATCTTGGTAATTGAATCAATTCTTCTTTGTACTTCTAAAAATCATGCATAGATTCACAAACAAGAAAGGGATTTAAATTCTGGTTTTTAGTTAAAGGGTTAACAGCGTGCAAAGAAAGACAGGTCCGATAGCCCGGGGCTAGCGGATTTTGCTATCCGGCTAGTGATTTTTGTTCTTAACTTGCCCTTGTAATCAATCCTGCTAATCAAAAAGGGTTTTGGGGCTAATTGAAATGACTTGTGGGCTAGTTTATGCTAGCTACAGCTTGCCCGAATGGCAGGCTGTAAAACTGACTTTCTTTGCACCCTGGTTAAGCCCCTATTTTGCCTGGTTTTCATGGCAACAAAACTACGTTTGTAAATGTGCTGCAAAACAGCAGTTGTTACACAAAAGACAACCTTACATTTCTATTAATACAAAGAGTCTCGTTTTAACATAAAATTTAAGTCAAAACATAAAGTGTTCCTGTTAGGATGTTTAACTTAAGAAGTAGACCAGAGCTGCAGCAGTTCCAATGGAGCCAAAGAATACCAGCCAACCACTCTTGTACAGGACACCCATGTCAAAACCATAACCAAGATCCCAAGCCTGTGGTAAAGAAAAACACAGGATTCAGTACACACTATTCAAGTAAAAAGTGAAAAACTTTGCTTACAGATGCCCAACCTTTAATTAGCTTGCCTCCACTAATATATTATTGCACACAAACAGGAAAGGAAGTTTGTGCTTTAAAGTTGCTCAATTCTGAAATACTCACACCACTCAATCTAGGGCGTGTTTTGGAAGCTCTTTCCAGTGAATTGCCTCAGAGTTATATGTGAGCAGAACACCCTTCAAGATAAACATATTTAAGGAGTTTCAGGTGAGTTATAAAATTAACTCATACCAAATGTCTGATGCCATTAAATGCATGGTAGCACAGAGGCCATGCCAGTACAGTCTTTCCGCTGAAAAGGATCCACGATGGAATTTCCAGTGTCTTTACCCAGTTTAAATAAAACTCAAAATTCTCCGGCAGAACAAGTGCACAAAGAGCAAAGGAAGCTGTAACTGAAAAGACCAGAATATAGGAAATATGTGAGAAAGGAAGTTGAACTTAAAGGTCAACACAAGAATTATGTTCACTCAAAATGACAGCCACAACATTATTTTGAGAAATAAAACCCTAAGCATGGTTGAACACAAATAATTGGCCTTTGAGGAACTGGTCCCTGAATATTAACAGTTTGAGTTGTGTCCACTGATGTGTTCTTGATGAAGAAAAATATAACACAGCCTGACTTACCTTTGTTGGAATGATAGCTTCACAAGTTACACATTAAGTCTTCAATGACACAGAATCTACAAATACCTGCTGTCATTGCCACTCCCGTTCCACGGTGAGTAATGGAAAGCATAGAGGTCAACTGTAGACTGCAAAAACACATAGCTTATTTTAAAACTATGTTAATACACCTGTGATGTGTACCGGTATGTAGCGGTGAAATGTCAGGTTGTTCTTTAGGGCTGATCCACAGAGAGGGTATCCAGACCCCACTCAAAACATCCTTAAGAGTTAAGACCCTCTTTTTCAGTAATGAACTACCTGCTTTGAAACAGCAAAGCGAAATGATTACCACCTAAAAGTTTGAGCTGGTAGTTAAAAATCAGTTTAAAAGGATCATCTGAGGAGGAAGGTTACATACGCCCCAAGTCTGAATTACAAAACCCATTGTTTTGCAAGGTGAGGAGGAAGCTATGTCCCTGTCAGTAAATTACTAAAGCGTTTGAACTTGTCTTCACCACTGCTGCCGTTTCAACCCATCTTCAGGTGATATTACACAGGAAGATTCGCAACAACGATTTTTAACACCACACAGCGCTGCAATGTTGGAACAATGTTGTAACCATTTGAAACAATGTTGCAATGCGGTGTTGCTTTACAATTCGTCGTGGCCAATCATCTCATGGAACATCACCTTTTGTCTCGTTTGCGTCATTTACTTTCATTGTCTTATCTTGCTGTTTCAAGGTCATGTTTACCCTAACAGGGCCTCTGCAAAAATGGAAAATGGAATGCAAAAATGGAATTTTGGTATCCCAGGGTGGGGCATTTGCACACTTTTTTAAAGCCCCACTGTGGGGTTTTTGTATGATCTGCCTGCCCCACTTTGAGGCATTTGTGGCTTTTTCCAAAAAAAAAAGACAAATGCCCAGGGGGGATAGGCATGCTTGGAATTGATGGTGGGGTGGGAGGGGGGTTAAAATGGTGTTATAAAGGTATTATAACCAGCATTTCTCTCTTTTTCTGCTTTTTTTATTTACATCACTCAAACCTCTGTGTGTATTCGCCTCCAAAGATATTCCACTTCATATTAATTAAACAGCTTTGTTCTAATTCCAGCTCATCTAACCTCACCTGTAGATAGTTAGATGCGGAGACATGGGTCTTTTAAGGCGGGAATTTTTAGACCAAAAGTCTTCTTCTTTGCAAACCAACGAAGAAGTAGCAATTGGGGTGCTGAAAGAGAAAATAGGGCAAATAAGCAAGATATAGGATCTTAAAATGATTAACAACTCTGCAATCTGACCCTACGTGCGCGACATCACAGACTGCTATTACTAACCTTCGTAACAACAAGCATGACGGTCGAAGGCATCCTTTGCTTAAAATTGAAGACAATCTGGCAGAGTTTCTGTGAAATTTAAACGAGTTTTAGCCCAAAACACAGATAAACGGTGTAAATATTGCTGCTGAAAATATTTACCCACCTAAGAAGAGCCGCCATATTGTAAATCTGCCGCACTGAATTATGGGATTGGGGGCATTGAGGTCGAGTGGAGAGAAAGTGCAGAAAATCGTTTCGCACTTCTTAGGTAAATGACTCAGACGATGTGTGAAATGAAATAAATACCAGATAAATTTATTCCTTTTTCGCCTGTTTTCTTTATAACAATGAGGCAAAATGAGAACTTTTGCATTACCCAGAAGTCTGTAGGAACATTGATTCGTGCAAAACAGCACGAAGCCGAGCGTGTTATGTAAGAGGAGAGCTGGAACGACTATCATAACAAAATGGCTGCCATATTTTACTCTCGGTTGTGCATTCGAAACAGTGGTCGCTTAGGTGAGATTCCTCGTGTTAGTTGTTATTAAATCTTGTATTGTATTCCTAACTAGCTATTCTGTTTGCCTATAAACAGTAAGCTCACTTGGACGACCAGTTTTTACGGCTTCGACTATTTCGTGCTCGCCAAGAATTCACAGTGGTGAGTTTTTTACACTGGATTACAAATTTTAAGCTTTTTGATATCTTCTTATTTTATTTTTAAGTAGACGACTTAGAAGTGAAATGTCTACTCTGATCATAAAACATAAGGACTTTCACATTCAATCGCTAAAACTCAATCTGGTATGGTTTAGTGAGAAACTCCAGTGCAAAAGAAATAGGTAAGCTAAAGTTACGTTACCAAAAGAATGAGCTTACAAATTGATAAATTAAATGTGATGATTGTGTCATTTGTTGCAGTGGTACTTTCAAAAGCAGTCCATTCTTCAGCTAATCGCAAGACTGAACTAGGTAAGTGGTGGTTTTGGAGTTTTAGCAGAACGTTTACTTTGTGTCACAAAATATAGTCCCCTAGAAAACAGAACTTATCAAAGGTACATTAAAAAAAAAAGATTAATAAATAGTGCAATTATTCAGCTAGGATAGTTTTAGCAAAAAGTACACGTATACAGACCAACTGGTGGGAAGAATAAGGTTGGACAGAACATGAGGTGCCATTGTTTTACAAAATTATTGAAACTTCTAAATAAATAATGAAGGAATGACCAGAAAATAAAGCTCTACAATACAACTGACAAACTGCAAGTTTCTCCTTACAAACTGCCTTGTGGTTGGTTGTGAAAAATAGGGAGAGTATGACATAACATCAGAACACATCTTAGACCCAGTCTCATATACAACCTCTAAATGACCATTATGGATAGAACTCAGTGGTGGACCCAGGGGAGGAGCCTCGGTGGGGGGTGGGGGGGGAATTTCCCCCTATCTGAAGGTCTGGATACGGCTCTGGATCTTTCCTTGTGTGTAATCTGAGTTAAAGAAATGTTGGTTGGCAACCTAAGTTGAATCTTTACTGCAAAAAAATTAATTTTTAATCAGAGGACGTGATGTCTTTTTCTTGTCAGAACTTGCGCCATCACAGCCATCCAGTCACTGGAAGTTTGAGCGCTATGTCAGTGTTGCCTTACTGACTCTTATTCCCGCGGGAGTAATCTACCCTTCAGCTGCTGTAGACTGGGCACTAGCTGCTGTCATTCCCCTGCATAACCACTGGTAGGTTGAGTTTTGTAACTTTAAGGTTAGTGATGTTAATGACAAGGTGACAGCGATAATGATATTGATGGTAACTGGTTAAAAAATTAGGATTTTTTGTTTAATAGTGATAGTGATAAGTAAAGTAGAAATTTTGCATAGTAAGAAGCAGCACAGTTGAAACAAAATTCCGGTAGCATTTTTAGGTTCATCTACTCATTAACTCCCTACCAGGCTTAGATTAATCATTATTTTCTAATTGAACTCTATATTTACTTCACAGGGGTGTTGGCCAAGTCCTGACTGACTACATTCATGGTTCAACAATGCCAAAAGTTGCAAAGGGTCTCTGGCTGGCTGTGTCAATTTTACAGTTTATTGGGCTCTGCTACTTCAACTATTCTGATATCGGCATCTGTAAAGCTGTCAGTATGATCTGGCACATGTAAAAAACAACTCTGCAATAGGCTGTAAATCACATATTATTATTCCAAAACTGTGTTCTTTGAAGTTAAATGTCTTATGTTGACAAAAATATAAAGAGGAAGTGCATATATTTAGTAGTTTGGTTAAAAAGCAGAGCCCTTTTCACGACCATTCAAAAAGAGGACAGGACCTTTATCAAAAAGTAGAGGCTTTCTCAAGTCAAGTAATCACAATGAAATGTCAAATTTATTTTAACCTTGTCCCTGATATTTTGAAAAAGTGTCTTGGAATAATAGTTGTTTTGTATTCACAAGACATTGTGTTTTTTTATCCTTAGTTTTCCTGAGTAATTCTTGTCAAATAAAGACTAAGAAATTTTGTCTTTACTTCTCTTGATTTACATGACAGTGTTTTGCCTTCTAAATGGGTATCCTGTGACATAATGGGTACTCTGTGCACTTGCGCTTTGATATAATTGTCTTCCATACTTGGGAAAAAGGAATATTGAGAGGTTCAATTTGGAAAACAATAACCAGTTTTTCTCTTGTTATTGTAAAATATGTTATCACACAAGATAAACTTCTTTTTATGTCATTCAATTCAATGAATGGAAAAGGTGCCTTAATTGATTCATGGTATAACCTAAAACAGAGAGAAAAATCTGGCAGAAACATGGCAGAGGAACTGCAGACCTTTGGCACCTGCACCTAGACAACAGAGCGAATACGAAAGAATTCGATTATGTTTTTCCTTTCCCACCCCTCTGCGATTATGTAAGGAGCCAGGCCTTCTAACGTCTTACCTGGTTACTTAGCTGCACCTGTTCCGCTAACTCGTCATCTCTAATTTTACTTCCTGGGTAAAACAAAAGATCAAGGGAACAAATGGCGG